>CAUYRT010085480.1:0-19257 GCA_963574885.1 Lepilemur ruficaudatus | reverse complement strand
CTAGAGTGAGTGCCATGGCGTCAGCCTAGCTCACAGCAACCTCAAACTCCTGGGCTCAAATGATCCTTCTGCCTCAGCCTCCCAAGTAGCTGGGACTACAGGCATGCGCCACCATGCCCAGCTAATTTTTTGTATATATATATATATTTTTTTAGTTGGCCAATTAATTTCTTTCTATTTATAGTAGAGACGGGGTCTCGCTCTTGCTCAGGCTGGTTTCGAACTCCTGACCTTGAGCAATCTGCCCACCTTGGCCTCCCAGAGTGCTAGGATTACAGGCGTGAGCCACCGGGCCTGGCCTCTTTCTGGTTTTTTGATGTAGGCATTTATTGCTATAATCTTATCTCTTACTATTGCTTTCTCTGTGTATTGCAGGTTTTGTTATGTTGTGTTTCTATTTTTATTTTTTTCAAGGAATTTTTAAATTTCCTTCTTAATTTCTTCTTCACACATTGGTTATTCAGCACCCTGTTATTTTATTTTTGCATGTTTGTATAGTTTCAAATAGTCCTCTTGTTATTGATTTCTAACTTCATTCCATTCTGAGAATATACTTGATATAATTTCAATTTAAAAAAAATTGTGACTTTTTTTTATGTTCTAACATATCATCTATCCTGGAGACTGTTCTATGTGCTGATGAAAAGAATGTATATTTTTCAGCTTGGACAAAATGTTCTGTACATGGCTGTGAGGTCTATACGGTCTGCAGTTCAATTTAAATCTGATCTGTGTTTGTTGATATTTTTGTATAAATGATCTGCCTAATACTGAGAGTGGGATGTTGAAGTCCCCAACTATTATTGTATCAGGATGTATCTCTCTCTTTAGATCTAATAATATTTGCTTTAAATATCTCAGTACAGTATTAGGTGCATATATATTTATAATTATTATATCTTCTAGTTGAATTGATCCCTTTAGTAGTAAATAGTGCCCTTTTTTGTCTCTTTTTACAGTTTTTATTGATATAAATATAGCCACCTCTGCTTGCTTTTGGTTTCCTTTTGTGTGGAATATCTTTTTTCATCCCTTCACGTTCAGTCTATGTGTCAAGTGAGTTTCTCGTAAGCAACATATAGTTGGGTCTTAGTCTAATCCTAATTCATTTGGCCAGTCTATATCTTTTAATTGTGGAATTTAATTTGTTTACATTCAAATTTATTATTGATTGGTGAGGACTTACTCCTGTCATTTTATTAATTGTTTTCTGGTTGTTTTGTATGTCCTTTGTTCCTTACTTCTTCTCTTACTATTTATTTTTGCTGTTTGGTGGGTTTTTTCTCTTTCTTTCTTTCCTTGTTTTTTTTTTTTTTTTGGTCATATTAAGGTCTGATTCCTTTCTCTTTCTCCTTTGTATATTGGCTCTACTAGCTTTATATTGTTGTGTGTTTTCATGACAATAATTATTGTTTTTGCTTTCAAATTTAAGACACCCTTAGACATTTTGTGTAGGATCTATCTAGTAGTGATGAATTCCCTTAGCTTTTGCTTGCCTGAGAAAGACTTTATTTCTCCTTCATTTCTAAAAGATAGCTTTGCTGAGTATAGGATTCTTAGTTAGCAGCTAATTTTCTTTCAGTGCACTGAATATATCATCCCCTTCTCTCCTAGCTTATAAGGTTTTTGCTGAGAAATCTGTTGTTAGTCTAATGGGAATTCCCTCATATGTGACTTTATGCTTTTCTCTTGCTGTTTTTAGAATTTTTTCTTTGTCTTTAACTTACAACAACAATTTGACTATGGTGTGCCCTGAAGAAGACCTGTTTGGATTGAATCTATTTGGGGACTTTTGAGCTTCCTCCATCTGGATATCCATCTCCCTTTCAAGACTTCGGAAGTTTTCTGCTATTATTTTATCAAATAATTTTCTACTCCCTTTCCATTCTCTTCCTTTTCTGAAATTCCCATAATGTGAATATTTCTTTACTTAATGGTGTCTCATAAGTTCTATAGGCTTTCTTTATTCTTTTGTCTGCCTGAGTTATTTCAAAAGACTTGTTTTAAGTTTAGAAATTTCTTCTACTTGGTCTAGTCTGTTGTTGAAGTTCTCAGCTATCTATTTTATTTCATTCATTGAATTTTTCATCTCTAAGATTTCTGTTTGCTTTTTTATGATATCTATCTCTGTTGAATTTCTCTTTCAAATCATGAATTATTTCCTGATTTTATTGAATTGTCTATCTGTATTCTGTTGCATCTGAGTTTCCTTAAGATTATTAATTTGAATTTTTCCTCATATTTTGTATATTTCCTTATAATTGGGGTCTGTTACTGAAGAATTATTGTGTTCTTTTAAAGGGATCATGTTTCTTTGCTTTTTCATGTTTGATGTGTCTCTGTGTTGATTTCTACACATCTGGTGGAAACGTCACCTCTTCCAATTTTATGGAGGAGGTTTTATAGGAAAGGACTTATTCCTATAGATGGATCTTAGGGTGTTTGGTGGGGTGTTCTCACTTTGTTCTAGATGGATGCAGTAGTGCAGTTTCCATGGAGTTCCTTAAGCTGTAATTCATGCTAGTGATTTTTCTAAGTGTCTCAGTGGCTTAGGCTGGAAGAGTTTGTGGCAGCGGTGGAGCAGCTTTGCCAGGGGTGGGCTTGTCTGACTGTTTCTCAGGCAAGGGGTGCATGCATACACAGGACAGGTTAACCAAATTAGGGGGTGGCTTACTGGGGTTGGGGCTGTGGAGCTATTACTCTGGCCAGGGACATGGGTGTGCAGCTGCTTGGCCAGTTTAGGAGTACGTCTGCCTGGGCTGGGACTGTTGGGCTCTTTCTTTGACCCAGGGTACAAATGTGCAGCTGCTTGGCCAGTGTGGGGTATGTCCTCCAGTGGCAAGCTTATGGCCTCTGGTGTAGGTCACAGTCACTTGGCCAGTCCAGGTGTGTATCCACTGGGGGAAGGCCTGCCAGGGTGTTTCTCAGGACTTCAGCACGTGAAAGGATGTGACTGCTGGAAGTGGGGCTGCCTATAGTGGACATTAAATAAAGGTAGTTCAAATCTCTTTATTTCTTCTTGGCATAAGCAGTAGATATCCTGGGTATAAAGAAAAAACTTGAGAAATGGAAAGAAGCAGGATTACTCCTCTAGAGGGGCCACATTTAAAATCTTTTCCCATTAACCAGTTATTTATAACTATATTATGTTCACTGCTTTATTAGAATTTTTCATAATCACTCAGGGAGACTATATTCCAGTTTACAAGAAAGCCTTTCTCCTTGAGGATATAATTGACTCTATCAATTTCAAATGCTGATAATTAGTAATAGTAGATAACTGAATGCAAATAGTGTTTTCTGAAGACACATGTTTCAGAAGACATACATAGTATATTGCTCTATTAAGACACCCATGGTATCTAAATATAATTTTGAAATTGAGAGCAGGAATATAAAGACCAAGGAATCCTTCCTCAATTTACTTTTCTTTCTTTCTTTCAAAACTCAGATTAAATATTACACAAGGTAAGATGTTTGAACAATTTTAAATTTAGTAAATATTGACATATATCAGAAACCAGTTGTAAGAAAGAGCTGCAGAAGTGATTCTTAAAATTTTAAAATGATGTGGTCCAAATGTTTGGCTTAAACACCACCACCATCTTTTGAGTTACATCATTTGATCTGATTTTTCTAACTCATGGGCTGTTGTAGTTCAGTTTGGTGTTGAGTGATTTCATAAATCATCTTAATGTTCTTGTCCCTCTGTTCTCTCCAAAAATGTGGCTTTGATGAATAAACAACAGTTATAATGTGTTTGCTTCTATCACATGTACATCCAAAGTTATAAAATCTTAATGTTGCACAAGCTTGGAGTTCCACCACGTATATTGTGTTGGCTTAGACTATATTGGTTTTGTCAGCCTTTGCTCTGCTAGACTGAGAAGAAAAAGAAGTCTCCTAAACATTGGGATTCTGTAATTTTTCTTTTGAAACAAGTTTGTCTTGCTCAATGGGGTCAAGAAAGAGGGGATGGGGTCCCTCCTGAGAGTGTGGGGAGCTATGCAGGTGGCTCTATGATCTCAGCTTGCAAGCTTGCAGTTAAAGGATGCAGAAGAGCAGATCTTGGATGGACAGATTTTACTTCACAGGTACAATTGGTTTCTGGGTCCTCAGGTAGATATCTTAAGGCTGAAAACTCAAAATGGAGGCAATATTTATGTCTTTTAAATTATAAAAACATCAGATTATCAACAAAGCAGCCACATCTACTTTAATAGTCAGAGGGAAAGGGAGACACTTGGCAGTTTGCACTCGCTTTCCTTTTTAGTCTTTACAGTGCTAGAATTGGCTCAGACTGCTTCACCAGAGCCAACTGCACACATCTCTTCCCAAACCCACGTTCAGTGATATCATATTGGTAACTTGAAGTTGGCCACTGTGGGAGTAATTTACACCACAGAAATTGGCAAATGTTCCAAATAAGGGTTTGGATTATTTTTTCCTCCAGAGAACCAATTGTTAAGTATTTAGCAGCATACCACTGGTTTTATATCTGATTTGTTCTTCCCTTTGGTCCCTCAGCATGAAACGCCTTCTCATCATCATAGCTAATGTTTATTAATCACTTTGTATAGGCACTGTACTAAAATCCTTCACGTGTGTTTTCTTGTTTACTTCACACAACAACCTCATGAGGCAGTTCTTGTGATCTCAGCTTGTGGTTGAAGGATGCTGAAGACACACAGATTTTATTTCACAGGAACACCTTGCAGATGAGGACACTGGAACTCAGCAAGGTGATAAAACTTTTCTGAGGTCACATAGCATGTAAGTTGTAGACTGGGGACTGAGATTTCTGGCTGTTTCATGCTTGTAACCACCATGTACTCTGGTCTTCACAGCATAGGTGTGGTAGAAAACTGTTCTAGACTTAGAATCATGATGTCTGGTTCTAGTGCACTCTCTGGACCCATCCTGAGGCCTGATCTTTCAGAGCCTCAGTGTCTTCATCTATAAAATGAAGCCAGTGATGACAATCCATCCTAGCTCACAAGATAGTGTTACCACTTAAATAATAGTATATGCAAGATTGATTTAGAAATCTGAAGTACTATATAAATGGGAGATAATATTACATGCTAAGAAGTGAAGAAAAAGATAGCTACAAAAAAATTCCCACTTTAGAAGATTCAGCTGAAGTGGGTATTTTAAATAAATGCAAGTTCTAAGAAATTTTACAATTAATATTTCCAGGTGAACTGGCAGGACCTTTGGCTTGGCAATGTCTGAATTTATCTTTTGAAATTCTTTGGCTTTGAATTCCCTAGTCTTCTAAGACAGTCTGACTGATAATCAAGGTAGTCTTAGTTTCATGGGCAGATTGGAATGGTGGATGCCTTTTGGGAATAAAATTATTATTATTATTATTATTATTATTATTTTGGGGACAGAATCTCGCTTTGTTGCCCGGGCTTGAGTGAGTGCCGTGGCATCAGCTTAGCTCACTGCAAACTCAAACTGCTGGGCTCAAGTGATCTTTCTGCCTCAGCCTCCCAAGTAGCTGGGACAATAGGTGTGAGCCACCACACCTGGCTAATTTTTTGTTTCTATTTTTAGTTGATTGGCTAGTTTTTTTTTAAAATTTTTAGTAGAGACTGGGGTCTCACTCTTGCTCAGGCTGGTCATGAACTTGGAATCAAATTATTAATAAGACAGGTCAGCAGTGGAAAGTTGACATTTAGTGACTTTAGGGAGAATTTCTGCTGTATTATGTCTATGTTTTAATAATGAGGTTCATTTGCTATTCCGACAGCTATTTATACTTTCAACACTCAGCATACTTCATTGTAGTTATTTATTTCAGGTTTGTCTTCTGTACTACACTGAACTCTCCATGATGTCAAATAACCATTTGATCACTATAGATTCTCTAGCATCACATACTGAGACTGGCACATAGTATTACTTCATAAATATCTGCTAAACGAGTGCATGCTGAGACAATTTAGTCTCTGCACTTACTCATAACAAGCCTTTGTTTATTCTAACTCCCTCTCATTTCATTAGTGTGTTGAATTAATGAACAAGCATGTAATACTGTGGCATAGAGACCTTGGACAAACCTAAGGAGCCTGATCTGACATGATTGTTAAACAAATGGTTTAAAAGAATTTCAGATGAGCTTTACACTTTCATGTCTGATTCACTTTATCACTGATAACAATCTTTCTAATTTTCTTCACTGTTTGGAAAATGTTAAGACTCCTGACTTCTGCATTTCTGCAGTCTTCTGCATTTCCATCTACTGAGAGGCAATGAAAAATTTGATTTCTTTTATAAATATGGGGTATCAGCAGCTCTTAACATGTTTTCACAAAAATCTGCATTTGTGAAAACTCCGCATGTGATTCTGATCCACAACCAGGGTTGATGACATTGTGTTAGAGAATTTTATTTGCTAAATGTGCTTTTTTTTTTTTTTTAACTGAAAGGAGTGCAGGACACTGCTTCAGCAACTATTATCTTTCTATAGCTGAAGTATAAACAATTGTATCCCCACCTTCCCATGAAACTAGGAATACCTTAATTATCCATCAGACTGTCAGGCTAGGGAGACTCAAATGGTAACTGCAAGTAAAATGCAGTTATCTAAGCATCTAGTGAGGTTTTTTGTATGCCGCTTGGACATCTTAATAAATGAGAGAGCACAGAACCATTACTTCGGTAATCATTCAAAAAAATAATGCTTCTACATACTTGCTACATCTCCCAAGTATGTAGATTATCTCCAAGATTATTTTGGTGCTCTTGGCCAATAAGTCCTTTTTGATATAATTCCTTAAATTTATTTTAATCAGAACTAGGTGAGTGTAATAAGAAAATTCCATCTTCCATGCAGTGTCTCAAGAAGTTAGAAATATCATTTTATACACACTATCAATAATTTAAAGCTTCCTATGAGACAAGTAAGTAAAAAAAATATTTTATCAATGAACAGACAGGAAGTTCTAAGGACAGTAAATTAAAGTGTTTAAAATTGCAACTAGATGCCTGGCAGGTAATCAAGTTAATTATCTGATAATTTATATGTCAAGCCTAATAATTTATACTCCAACTCATATACATACTTATGTATATGAAACAAATATAAAATAGTCTCCAAATTCTTTCTCTTAAAAACCAGCAGATGGCTGACAGATTAGTAACTCCATGGTCTTAAACTGATATTAAATATTGCAGCATATTTGTTCATAGATTAGATGGACATAATTAAGGTTAATTCAGGTTAATTAAGGTTAATTCATACTTATTAAAATAAGTGAACCAAGGAGAAAATATGAATCAGGGAACTTAGTATTAATCTCACTAGATTTGTTTACTTTTTTGAAAATATTCCCAATACAAGAGTTTTTAAGGTAGTATTTCTTAAGCTCCTTTAACAGACAGATCTCAGTATAAAAATAAAAAAAACCAATAACATAAAACTGGAACATGTCCATTGTGTTGTAGTGTTGTAGCTAGTCATCACCAGTAATTCAAAGACTGATGATTAGACTCACTGGGTTGTTTTTATTAAAAATTACTTTAATTTTTAAAATAATAAGCTGGTAACTTTTTCTAGAGACAGAATAGAAGATATACTAATATTTATGAAAACATGTCTACTTTTAAACCACTTGCCTACTATCAGAATGGGAGATCTCATGACTTATAAATCTAGACTATCTATAGAGAAATATTATTGTATGCATTATACAGGAATTCAGGGAATAAAAAAAAACATCTTGTTTAACAGGCTGGGAGAGAATGACTCTTGATAATAACCCAGGGATCTGATCCAAAGACTAGCAGATTTCTCCATCATTTATTTGCCACTGTAAGCAATATTTATTAAGCATTTCCTATGTGAATGTACTGCCTCCATGTGATTTGCAAGCAGGAGCTGCTCCTGAGAGTCTATATACTAGAAGAGGTACTCAGACGGAGATGGTGTAAATAGAAGATGGGTTTCCAGGAACATTCAAGGCCTCCAGACTGCCTCAGGGCTCCCCTTCATCAGCAGTCGTGGCACATCTGACCCTGCTGCCCCTTCCTGCTGCCAGCTTATTGATGCTCTTTCACAGGTGTTCCCTCCTCTGTTCATTCCACTGGGTTTAGTAGTCCTGTGCCTGCTGCGAGCAAGGCGGTGAGGGAGTGCATGGCGAGACCTTCATGTATAGGGGGAGTTCTGTACTGTGTGGGCATCGTTGGGTACAGAACAGTTGCTCTCATAACTGACTTACTAATTTTTCAGGCTAGAACCATGGGACAATGCCATTTCGCTCACCCTGAGAAACAACTGCCCTCTGTGGATGGGTGTCCTTGCTAGGGAGAAGTAATGTCTGGGATATTCAGTTTCTCTGAGGGACTCCCTGGTTCACCAACTCCTCGTTTTCCTAATGAGAATCATCGTTTTAATGTTCTATAGAGAAAAATGACCTTTGAGAGGGCAAGAGATTACAATCGTTCGGAGAAACTATGACTGCCCTGATGATTTCCAAGGAAATGAAAGAGATCCTGAAGCAGTGGCGAAGGCGTGGCCTCAAAGCCGGTTAGCATGAGGAGCGCTCACATGAGGCTCTAGAGGGCGATTGTCATTGGCAGTGGGTATCTGCTTTCCAGCTTCCATTTGGGTTACGTAGAAATAGCAGACCTAGTTAAATTGGGTAGAATCTCAAATCAGATTCCTTTTGGGGGTAGCAGTTATCAGAATGGTCTGACATGGGGGTCTACACAGGCATCTAGGTGGGGACTAGGTATCACTTATTTTTTTCCCTAATAAAGACCTACATTCTTGCTATTTACATGGGTTTTCTTTTCCTTTTCTCCACTCCCTTCTGTACCTGGTATTTTCTCCCTTGATTCTTCCGTCTTTCCCAGGCGTGTTTGACAACTGCTCCCACGCTGTCAGCGACAAGGGCTGGGCCTTGGGGATCCGCTCAGGGACAGATAAGGGAAGGCGAGATGCTCGATTCTTCTTCTCCCTCCGCACCGACCGTGTGAAGAAAGCCACCACCGTGGTGAGCCACAGGCGCTACCAACCGGGCACATGGACACACGTGGCAGCCACGTACGATGGACGGCGCATGACCTTGTACGTGGACGGCACCCAGGTGGCTAGTAGTCCAGACCAGTCGGGGCCCCTGAACAGCCCCTTCATGGCGTCTTGCCGCTCTCTGCTCCTGGGCGGGGACAGCTCTGAGCACGGGCGCTGTTTCCGCGGACACGTGGGCACACTGGCTTTCTGGTCGACTGCTCTCCCACAGAGCCACCTCCAGCACAGCCCTCAGCATCCAAGTGGGGCGGAGCAGTTGACCACCTTGATCCTGACAGCCAGCTTTGAGCCTCTGGAAGCACAGTGGGCTCCCTTTAGAGATGAGAAGTACCCATGGCTTGAGGTTCTCCAGGGCTCCGGGCCAGAGCCTGAGATTCTGTCGCCTTTGCAGCCCCCACCCTGTGGGCAAACGGCTTGCGATAATGTGGAACTGATCTCCCAGTACAACGGACACTGGCCCCTTCGGGGAGAGAAGGTGATTCGCTACCAGGTGGTGAACATCTGTGACGATGAGGGCCTGAACCCGATTGTGAGTGAGGAGCAGATTCGCAGGCAGCACCAGGCGCTCAATGAGGCCTTCAGTCGCTACAACATCAGCTGGCGGCTGAGCGTCCACCAAGTCCACAACTCCACCCTGCGCCACCGGGTCGTGCTTGTGAACTGTGAGCCCAGCAAGATTGGCAATGACCACTGTGACCCCGAGTGTGAGCACCCGCTCACGGGCTACGACGGGGGTGACTGCCGTCTGCAGGGCCGCTGCTACTCCTGGAACCGCAGGGATGGCCTCTGTCACGTGGAGTGCAACAACATGCTGAACGACTTTGACGATGGGGACTGCTGCGACCCGGAGGTGACTGATGTGCGCAAGACCTGCTTCGACCCTGACTCACCCAAGAGGTAAGGAACTGGGGTTTGGGGTGTTCTGCTTGTGGGGTGCATTTCTAACATCATTTTATCTTTTTGGCTTCTGGAGGTTCACTCAGTTTCAAAATAAAACATTTGTTCACTCCACCAGAACTTGTTGAGCTTTTGTGAAGTATTAAGTGTTATGTCAGGTAATTAGGGGCACAGATAACTGAGGCAAGGGACAGCCATCCCAGAACGCACTATCTGTGGAGTAGACAACTGGGTACACAGCGTGAAGTGCACCTGAAGACGTGTGCACCAGGTACTCCAGGCACAGGAAAGCTGAACAACTTTACAGGGGAGACCAGGACATCGTCATGGAGAACAAACAGGGTATCCAGGGAGAGAAACCAGTCAATTATACACGACCATTCTTCCTGTGATCTCAGGTCTCAGCAAAGTAATGCAAATCCATGAAGAGGTCTCATGTCTGCCTAGTCTCTGCCCCAGTTTGAGCAGTTCAGCAGTTTCACAAAGACAAGCCATGCCACATCTAGCCACAAGTATTTTAGGGGACTGGGGTCTTGCACTGTTGCCCCATTGGAATCCATTCTCCATGCGGCATGCAGAAGAATCTTTTGAAAAAGGTAAATCAGATCCTATCATTCCCCTTCTTTTCCCCACTGCATTTAGAATAAAATTGAAACTCCTTGTCTGGCCCACAGGCTTTGCTGCAGTCTGGCCCCTGCCTGCCTCTCCGGCTTCCTCCTCCCAACCACCTTCCCCACCCACCCAGCACAGTCTGGTTGAACAGAGCAAGCTTGTTCCTATCCCTAGGCTTTGTGCTGGTTATTCCGTCTTCTTGGAACCCTCTTTTCCTTGATCTTCCCTTGGTGGGTTCTCTCTCATCATTCAAATATCTACTTGGTTATTTCCTCCTAGGAGGACTTCCCTGATCCTGCAATTTAAAGCAGCTACTAAATCACTGTTACAGAAACTAATTTTATTTATTTATCTTAAACTCATGAAGTAAAACAGCATGTAGCAATTAATTTTAATTCCCTGTATAACATTTACTACTTCTGATTTTTTTTTCTTGCTTATTTATGTGTTTGTTTGTCTTTTTCCTTCTGGAATATCAATTCCATGAGATCGGGGCCTTTGTCTATTCTGTTAACCACTGTATTCCCAGTGCCTAGAACAGTAGTTGGCACATAGTTATTTATCTTAATGTTTATTTTGATAAATGAATGGGTCTGATGTATCTCCTGTTCCGAGACAGAATCCAGTAAGAAGATTCTCCTGTGATGGCTGATGCAGGGATTGGGACTATTAGAGGGAGGTGATAAAGGAGGGAGGTAGGGAGTGAACTTGTTAATCTGTGTATGTAGACAAGGTATCCCCAGTACTTAAATGGTATCTTTGTTCAAGTTATGAAAAGACTTACCTGAGAGATGAGGAAGGCTAGAGTGCAAAGTGGTTGAGAGGTGGGAGGACTGGATCTCAGCTCCCACCCAGTATCTGGATGGCTGCCTTTGTGTTGGACACAATTTGTACAGTAGCTCACAGTGTCCCTGTGTGTGGACAGTCCACTGGATATCAGTTAATACAATTTATAATAGGTTGGCCTGTGGTACAAGCATGTGGTGTCAAGGACTGAGTGTGAAATTTGGAATCAAGGGACACAGATAAATTCTAGAATCCTTGCTACTTCACTAGGTATGTAAATTATGCAAATCACTTTCTGAAACTCATACGTCTTGTCTATATAATGAAGGTAATTGCAGTAATACTTTGTATTATCAATGTTTTATGGTTGTTTTGTGAATCAAATGAAATAAAGTGTAGGAAAGTGATACTTTTAAAGTTTTCAGTGTACACAAATAGTTCTAAACTAATATTAGTTATTATTATTATTAGAATTGGCAGATAGGAAGCCCTTGTTTACATAATAATGCCCAGGGAACTGATCATATTATCAGAAATATTTGCATAAGAAAATTCTGTTTTGGTTTAGTTTTTAGATTTTGATCACCTTAAGCAGAAGCTAAACCTCACTAACAGCAGTAGGCAGAAACTCTTAGGATGCTCAGGAGAGATGAGGAAGCCTCATCTGTTCCTACTGGTCTCCTATCTCATTAAAACAACCACTGCCCTGACTGGGAGAGCTGTCTTTCAAGGTACCCAGGCATCATTCTCCTCAGAGTGGCCCTTATCTCGCTAAATCCCTACTGCACCACCCTCATTTGGGAGATTATAACTTATTCCCCTCAGCTGCCTGCAGAGCTTGCCATGGGGACTCATCCCCTTCTATCCATAAACCCAGAGGTGTTTTGAACCTTTATTCATGAGGGACTCTCTTACCCCTACATACAAAACCCACGTTGTGGAATATAAAGGAAATATTTAAACTTTTTTATGGTGAAAATATTTAAATCAAAGTTATAAATGCTCATGGTTTAAAAAATCAAATTGTACCAAAAGATATAAGGAAGAACAAGAATCGCTTCACTACTAACTCTTCTCTATCCTTCTCCACGGTCTAGCCTTGCTCCCCACAGGTAACAATATTTAATTTTGTTACTCATCTTTTCTGGTAGTTACCTACATATTTCCAAATATTATATTTATATTGTTTTATTCATCAATTTTAAACCTTATCCATTGACTTGTTCTTATGATAGAGATGAGACTTTCTTACATTATCTTCCTCTTCCATCCTTCCAGTATAGTTATTTTGGTATTTTTGGTTGAATCAGTTATAATATTTATGAAATTGCAACTGTGAAATATTACTTGTTACAGAACAAAGTATTACTCTATTGTTGTATTTTCTTTCTGGCATAGCTTCTTCCCATCCCCTAACTCACTCCTTGATACCATCTTTTTTTCCTTCCTTCCTTCCTTCCTTCCTTCCTTCCTTCCTTCCTTCCTTCCTTCCTTCCTTCCTTCCTTCCTTCCTTCCTTCCTTCCTTCTTTTACTGTTTTTTGATATATTCATTTATTTTCAAATGCTTTATCATACCAGCTGATTTATAGAATATATTAATATTTAAAAAATGGTGTGAGTGTGGTGGCTCATGCCTGTCATCCCAACATTTTGGGAGGCTGAGGTGGGAGGATTGCTGAAGGCCAGAAGTTTAAGACCAGCCTAAATAAGATAGCAGAACTACATCTCTAAATATATATATATGTGTGTGTATATATATATATGTAATATATATACATATATATATATATATATATATTACATCCTTCTAAAGCTCTCCCTCTAGTTCATTCTATTCTCCCTCTTCCAATCTTGACCAATTTTTCTGTCTGCTGCATGGTTGTCATCCTGGGACTTCACTTCTTACTTACATGAATATCTATTAATTTACTGCATTCTTTTACTGGAAAACATCCTTAAGTAACTTTCTAAGAAAAGATGTTTTTGGTTATCTTTTCTGAAAATGCACTTCTCAGAATGTTTTATTCTGCCTTTCCACAAAACTGATAGCTTGTCTTGGTATAAAATTGTGACTTGGAAAGAATTTCCTCTCAAACTTTTGAAGAAATTCATTAACTGTTTCTAGGTTCTATTCTTTTCCAACAATTGCATATCTTTTTATAGGTGGATATATATATTATATATATATATATATTTTCCTTTTAAAATCTTTTAGGACCTTATCCCTAGCTTTGTTAATTTAGGGATTTTTTTACTATAATTTTTTTAAAGGGATAGCCTTTTATTATTCTTTTGTTGAACACTCAATAGGTCCTTTCAATTTGGACACTCATGTCCCTTGGCTCTAGAAAAATTATGATTGTAATATTTCTTTTCTTTTCTTTTTTTTTTTGAGACAGAGTCTCGCTCTGTTGCCCAGGCTAGAGTGAGTGCCATGGCGTCAGCCTAGCTCACAGCAACCTCAAACTCCTGGGCTCAAGCAATCCTTCTGCCTCAGCCTCCCGAGTAGCTGGGACTACAGGCATGCGCCACCATGCCCCGCTAATTTTTTCTATATATTTTTAGTTGGCCAATTAATTTCTTTCTATTTTTAGTAGAGACAGGGTCTTGCTCTTGCTCAGGCTGGTTTCGAACTCCTGACCTTGAGCGATCGGCCCGGCTTGGCCTCCCGGAGTGCTAGGATTAGAGGCGTGAGCCACGGCGCCCGGCCCACAGGTGTATACTTATTTCCAGTTTATCAAATAGTATACATCAAGTATGTACAACTTTTGATATGTAAAAAAATCAATGAAAAAATAAATATTAGAAACAAATCATAGATCTAGCCTGTACTCAAGGGCAGGAATTACATAGAGCAGGTGATCTTAAAAGCTGCCTGCTATAATCTGCCTTTGCCCATATTTTAATTTTAATTGGGTTGTTTGGCCTTTTATTACTTGGTTGTAGGAATTCTTTACATACTAGACATAATTATTAGACATAGGGTTTATAAGTATTTTCTCCCATTCTGTTGGTTGTCTTTTCGATGGTGTGGTTTGTAGTGCAGAACGTTTTAATTTTGACATAGTCAATTTGTCTATTTTTTTCTACTGTCAAATGTGCTTTGGGTGTTGTATCTGAGAAACCATTGTCAAATTCCGACATGACAAAGATTTACTCCTATGTTTTCTCCTAATAGTTTTAGAGTTTTTGGCTCTTAATTTAGGTCTGTGACCCATTTTGAGTTAGTTTTTTTGAATGGTGTGAGTTAAAGGTCCAGCTTTTTTTTGGCATGTGGACAATTGTTCCAGCACCATTTGTTGAGAAGACTATTCTTTTCCCATTGAGTTGTATTGGCATCCTTGTTGAAAATCAGTTAACCATAAATGTAAGGATTTATTTCTGGACTCTCAGTTGTATTCCATTGATCTGTATGTCTGTCCTTATGTGAGCACCACCCTTCTTGATTCTGTAGCTTTGCAGTAAGCTTTGATATCAGAACTTTGTTCTTCTTTTTCATATTGTTTTGGCTATTCTGGGTTTCTTGCATTCCCATATGAATGCAAGGATTGGCCTGTTCTTTTACACACACACAGACACATACACACATACACAGGCAGTTTGAAAATTTGATAGGGATCATTTGCATCTGTAGATCAATTTGAGGAATATTGTCATCGTAACAATAGTTGAGTCTTCTGATTGATGTTATATTTACTTAGGTCTTTAATTTCTGTCAAGAATATTTTAGTTTTCAGTGTACAAGTTTTACATTTCTTTTGTTAAATTTATGAATTTTATTCTTTTTGGTTTTATTGTAAATGGCATGCATTGTTTTCTTAATTTTTATTTTCAGATTGTTCATTACAAGTGTGAAGAATTACAACTGGTTTTTTAATATGGATCCTGTGTCCTGAACTTGTTTATTAGCTCTAGTAATCTCTGTAGTGTATTCCTTAGAATTGTCTATATATAATAAGATCATGCCATCTGCAAATAGAGGTAGTTTTACTTCTTTCCAGTTTGGGTGCCTTTTATTTCATTTTCTTGCCTTATTGTCCTGGCTCGAACCTCCAGTACAATGTTGAATAGAAGTAATGTGAATGGACATCCTTATCTCTTATCTTAGTAGGAAAGTATTCAGTTTTTCGCCATTAAGTATGATGTTAGCTGTATATTTTTTGTAGACCTCTTTATTAGGTTGAGGTAGTTCCCTTCTATTCCTAGTTTGTTGAGTTTTATATAATGAAATGTTCCTGGATTTTGTGAAATGCTTTTTTACATCTACTGAGATGATTGTGGTTTTTGTTGTCTAATAGGATGTATTACATTGATTTTTTTATACTGAACCCATCTTGTATTTCTAGGACAAATCCTAATTGGTATATAATATTAAATGTTGTGTGAGGTCAGTCACAGGTGAGAGCTTATTCTCAGGACTTTCACGAGCCTGTGCACAGACCCACACCTGCAATCTAGATTCCCAGGCCTATGTTGGAACTTTTCAGAGCCTCTATGAACATCTCATTTCCCAGTTAAGTGCCTGCTTAAGTATTTTGGTCACCTTACTGTTTGCCACAGCTGTTACTGACAAACACCCAGGGTGGGAGGTGGGGAAGGATAGGCATTTCCCAGTGGGTGAGCTCTGAGGTCAGACAAAGGAAAGCTCTGTGATCAAAGGTTAAGTGCTGGCTGGGCGCGGTGGCTCACGCCTGTAATCCTAGCACTCTGGGAGGCCAAGGCGGGCGGATAGCTCAAGGTCAGGAGTTTGAAACCAGCCTGAGCAAGAGTGAGACCCCATCTCTACTATAAATAGAAAGAAATTAATTGGCCAATTAAAGATATACAGAAAAAATTAGCCGGGCATGGTGGCGCATGCCTGTAGTCCCAGCTACTCGGGAGGCTGAGGCAGAAGGATCACTTGAGCCCAGGAGTTTGAGGTTGCTGTGAGCTAGGCTGACGCCATGGCACTCACTCTAGCCCGGGCAGCAGAGTGAGACTTGGTCTCAAAAAAAAAAAAAAAAAAAATTCACTGGCCAGTCTGAGCAAGCAAGATGCGTCTCTACAAATGAATAGAAAAACTAGCCGCGCGCAGTGTGCACCTGTAGTCCCAGCAACTTGAGAGGCTGAGGCAGGAGGATCGCTTGAGCCCAGGAGTTGGCGGTTGCAGTGAGCTATGATGATGCCACTGCACTCTAGCCCGGGCAACAGAGCAAGACCCTGTCTCAAAAAAAAAAAAAAAAAAAAGTCTGGTCGGAGTACAGTGGTTTATTCCTTCACCACTCCCACTACTTCACTTGACTTAAAAAAAAAAAAAAAAAAGAGTTAATGTTTCATGGGCACAGAGCTTCTATTTGGAACAACAAAAAAGTTCTGGAAATAGTGATGGTTACACAACATTATGAATGTACCTAATGTCACCAAATTGTTCACTTAAAAATGGTTAAATGGTCAATTTTACATTATGTATATTTTACCAGACACATACAGAAACGATGTTGCAATCTCCATCGTAATTTTTAAAAACCAACTTATTTACTTCCAAAAGCAGATTTCTTTAACACCACTTATAGGATTTGTACAAAATATTTTATGAGTATATTTATTATATTTGCAAGAATGACTTATGGTTAGCAGCAGACAGAGCCAGGCACACAGACTTGTAAAATGGCAACAGCTATAAGCAAGACTGCCTGATCATGTAGTGACATCTTTTCTTTTAGGTGCTCCTGTCTGTTTCCCAGAGATGTTGACATTAACTTTCACTTCTGTGTATCAGCATTTTCTCTTTTTCCTTTTAATGATATTCTTTGAACTAGTAACTTTGCTATGTTGATTGTTAAAATTTAATTTTCACAGATTTATAATACTTTTTTTGCATTTTGCCAGCTTCTTGACTGATTGTTCCTGAGATCTGGAAAAACGTATAAATTTCCCAAGAAACGCTGGGAAAGAATTCCCACATGTGCACACTTGAAGAAGCCACAAGACGTACCAGGAAGGCTAGAAGAATGTAGGATATGAAAGCTAAGTTACAAGAAAGTGTAAGTAGGAAAATTAAAGTAAATAAAATAAAAGCTGAAGTATTGTTTTGTTAATTAGGTCATTGGTCATCCTAAAGGACAGTTTCAGTGGAATAATACGTCATATAGCTGCTGGCTTTGGAGTCAGACCTGGTTTAGAGTACTGGCCTTCAGAATTACCTGTGTGATTTATATATGATCCTGGGCAAGTAATTTATTTATTTTTTTTTGAGACAGAGTCTCACTGTGTTGCCTGGGCTAGAGTGCCATGGCGTCAGCCTAGCTCACAGCAACCTCAAATTCCTGAGCTCAAGCCATCCTCCTGCCTCAGCCTCCCGAGTAGCTGGGACTACAGGCATGTGCCACCATGCCCAGCTAATTTTTTCTATATACTTTTAGTTGGCCAATTAATTTCTTTCTATTTTTACTAGAGATGGGGTCTTACTCTTGCTCAGACTGGTTTCAAACTCCTGACCTTGAGTGATCCTCCCGCCTCTGCCTCTCAGAGTGCTAGGATTATAAGCGTGAACCACCACGCCCGGCCCTGGGCAAGTAATTTAATATCACTGAGCCTCACTTTCTTCTTCTGTTAAAGGGAGATAATATCTACTGTCAGGTCTGGAATTTGAGGCTGTCCTACTTACAAGTTAATAAATTAGTCTGTTACTATTTCATGGATTCTAGCAGAAAACAAGAGATTCCTAGGTCAGAGACAAAAGACCTATTGTTCATGGCACAATAGCAGCATGAGCATGTAGGCATTGATTCCTTTTGCCTCCTACAGAGGCAACATGGGAGTGGCCCAAATGGACACTAGGGACACCCTGAGTTGCATTATAGGGGAGGAGCAATTAGCCTGGGGAACCTGCTGTTTTATAGTAAGCAGTTGGTAAGCTGCTTTTTATCCCAGATGGAGACATTACCTGTCCCTCAGTGGTCGCTTTCTGCAGACACAGCCTTGAGAAATGGCTTGGGTAAAGAGTGGCTAGGGCTTTGCTTATTTTTTTAATTTTTTGCTATACTCACAGTTATAGTTTATTGAAGCAAAAGGATACAGATTAAAATCAGCAAAGGGAAAAAGTACATGGGGCAAAATCCAGAAGAAACCAGACACAAAATTTCAGATGTCCACTCCTAGTGGAGTTGTATAGGGATATGCTTAATCCTCTTAGCAATGATTTGTGACAATGTGTGCCAATTGTTTCCAACTGAGGAAGTTTACCTGAGATTTGGTGTCCAGGGTTTTATTGGGGATCAGTCACATAGGCTTGGAGTACCTACATGACTGATCTCAGCTACTCAGAACCCAGCCTCCCAGAGCGAAACTTGGTGTTAACCATAAATCACATTGTTAGGATAAATTTACCTGGTCAAACTGGTATGGCATGGCCCAAGACCTCCAGGATACAAAAACATTAATCAAATAGAATATTCCAAGACCTCAGTAGTTATTTCCTAGGAGCAGGCCAAGTGCCAGTCCTAAAGATGAGCTTTCCTTGGAATGTGCAGGGTTTGAGAAACCTACCCCTGAGTTAACCCATTCCCATTCCTACACACACCTGATCATGAGTCCACTGTGCCTGGGGAACTATAGTGATTTTTTCTTGTTTTTTTTTGTTTTGAGACAGAGTCTTGCTCTGTCGCCCAGGCTAGAATGCAGTAGTATCATCATAGTTCACTGTAACCTTAAACTTCTGAACTGAAGTGATCCTTCTGCCTCAGCCTCCCAAATAGCTGGGATTATAGGCACATGCCACCATGCCTAGCTAATATTTCAATTTTTTTTTTTTTGAGACAGAGTCTCACTCTGTTGCCCAGGCTAGAGTGAGTGCCGTGGCGTCAGCTTAGCTCACAGCAACCTCAAACTCCTGGGCTCAAGCAATCCTTCTGCCTCAGCCTCCCAAGTAGCTGGGACTACA
>CAUYRT010085479.1:0-22332 GCA_963574885.1 Lepilemur ruficaudatus | reverse complement strand
GAGAAGAGGTGAGCAGTATGCGTGGTGGGAGCAGAGAGGCTACACAGGGCCAAATGCTGAGGGCATAGACAAGCGAGCAACCGTGTAACAGAGACTAGAGTCCCACTTCCTCCAGAAAGGAGGACCAGACACTAACTCTTCTTAGTAGGAATCAAGTGAGGCTGCACCAAAGATGGAACCCCCGAGGTGGGCTTTAAAAGAGGAGGAGCAGTCTGCCATGTTGAGGCAGGAGAGAAGGCATTCCAGGCAGAGGTAAGCCCCTGTTTCAGTGTTTCCCGGGCTACCTCCTACCACAATAGAGTCCTCATCAAAAGTCCTGGCATTAGTGATTCTACAACTTGGAGTTACCCAACAGTATAATTTTGGTTAATACTCCTGGGAAGCTCTAGTTCTTCTATTACAAACTACATAGAAAATCTAATCTTCTTACCCAAACCCATCTCCATGGTGCGGGACCAATTACCCCATTCCTTGACACAAGATATGCCTCGGGCCCCCAGCAGCCACCTGAGGAAAGTCTCCCATCTTGCTCTGTTGGTTGTCACATAATATGTTTCCTGGGCCTGGTTGATACTGGTTTCCAAATTACAGTGATTCTGGAAACCCCGCTAAATTTAACAGAGAACTCCGTATGTTCTTCAGGGTATTACCAGACATAAGATTGAAGCAACCAAGTCTGCCTTACACCAATCACCATCACAATAATTTGCCTAATTTTCCAGTAGTCATAACTCCCACTCCCCTTGGATTTCATAAGCCCAAATAAAGAATGTGACTGACAGTGGATTAACACAAATTTAATGCCACCGTTGATCCATTACTGCCCCTAACCTAAAACAATTGAAATGACCAAAGCCATCCAATCTTCCACTGGTAGATACTATTATGTCCACTGTTATAAATTTGGTTAATACATTCTATTTTCAGTGCCTATATTTTTATTTTTGATTTCAGTAGATTTAGGGGATACAAGTTGAGTTTTTTTATGCATGTGTTCTGTAGTGGTGGAGTCTGGGCTTGCAGTGTACCCATTATACAAAAAATGTACATTGTACCCAATAGCTAATTTTTCATCCCTCATCCCCTCCCATCCTCCTATCTTTTGGAGTCTCAAATGTCTATTCTACCACTTTGTATGACCATGCATACCCATAGCTTAGCTCCCACTTGTAAGTGACAACATATGGTATTTGTTGGATTTCCATTCCTGAGTTACTTCAGCAGGATAATGGCCTCCAGATCCATCCAGTTGCTTCAGACTACATTATTTTATTCCTATTTCTGATGGCCTTTAGCCTTAGTTCCCATTAACCATTGGAAGAACACAATACACCTTTACACGATTGCCCATGGGGTACCTCAATAGCCCAGCAATTGCATGTAACCTCTGCTGGCAATATTTTAATCAAATCCAGTTTTTCCCAAACACCCAGGTTTGGCACTGTGTTGATGGCATCCTCCTGTGAAGAGATTCACTAGACACTCTTATGCAAGACATACAAATACTCACCATTGTACTTACTGAGAGTGGATGAGCTATTGCCCCACATAAGTTTCAGGGGCTGGCTAGCTCAGTTGGATTTTTAGTCATCATCTAGACCACCGAGGGCTGCTCAATTCTTGATGTAGTTAAAAAGCAACTTCTAATTTCATCATTCTCAATTACTTCCAAAAAGGCCCAACACTTAACAGGTCTCATTGACTCCTGGAGACAAAATATTTCCCTATTTACAAATACTACTGCAACTATTTATGCAATGCCACAAATTGGTGTTTCTTAAAGTATGGGATCACTCATAATGGCCACCACAAACTTCTGGTGCAAAAGGCTGCCCATTTTGGCACCACATTACACACCATTAAAGTGACAGCTACTGTTTGCATGCTGAGCCTCCTGGAAACAGAGGCGTACACATTATCTGATTTTGTGAATCTCTGCATGTAGCTGCCCATTATACTCTGGCTCACGGAAGCAGCATCCCACAAGCTTGACATTGCAACTAAGGCCTTCTTGCTGAAATTGAAATGGTACATACAGGGTAGAGCCAAACCTGCCCTCCTGGAATATCCTACTTGCAGGAGGAGGTGTCCTGAGTCCCTTCCCAGATGCCTTGGTGCTGGAGTTCACCTGTCTTTCAGACCCCTTGATCACCTGAGAATGGCCTTGTGATCAACTGAGTGAACAGCAAAGAAATTTCATATATTTTATAACATCAAGACCATCATTAAACATGATGGACCTTGTTGAAGGACGCTGCTTTTCATTCATTAACCAAGACATCCCTGACAAAGAATGGCACCTAAGGTCAGCACAATTGGCCAAAATTCCAGAACTCACATTAACTTTGGTGGATGCTGTGACCAACAATCATCTCCAATTGCACATCTATGCATACTCCTGGGTCATTTATAATGGTCTAGTCATTTGGTCTGGCCAATGGTAACCACAAAAATTCCTCATTCAAGACTGCCTTTGTTGGAGTAAAAGAACGTTGGAAATTCCTTGCATTTTAAATATAAAAATAAATATTAAGGTGATGGCTATCTCTGGCAATACAACGAGTAGACTACTGAGGCTTAATTTAGTGTCCAAGCTAAATTTTAGAGACTTTAGATACTTTTAGAGATTTGAACAAATTTTAGAGACTGAGGGCAAACTTCCTCAGATGACATTCCAGATTCCATTCTCTTACATTTGATCCAATGGGCTCATTCATTAAACATCAGGTCATAGGGATGCTTTGCCCTTCAGACTTGGGCTGAATGCAAAGGGCTACCTCTCTCCTCTGTCATGGCCCACATGGTGACAAGCTAATGCACTCTATACAGGAAGACTTGACATTGGCAACATAATCACTGTGGTGCCATCCCAAAGAGATCCTTCCACTATAGTTGCTGACAAATAGATTTTATTGGGCCACTGCCCCTCTCTACTGGTGCCACTTATTATGCCTTGATGATGCTAAATACAAACACTGTCATCTTTCTCACCCACTCCAGTAGAAAGACAATTCTGAAGCTACTATACAAAGCTTCACTAAAACACTACTCATTCCCTTTGGAGTTTCGGACATTATGGACAGTGTCTGGCACACTCACTTTATTTTTCAATATTCATGACACTGTGACCTTAAACAAGGCATTCAATGGAACTTTTACCTTCTCTGTTGGGCTTGTCTCAACAAACCTTAATGAAATAAGAAAAAATATATATTGTGTTATAATTGGTTCTCCTCCCATTGGACATCATTATACTAAATTCCCAGCCTATTTGCCCCCCCACTCCATATCAAAATACACTGAAAACACCGTAGTTGTCTTTTCTTGCCCTCTGTGGTGACACTTGGCTTATTAAGGTTTACTAAGGTCCCATTGAACTAGGCATTTTTCCCTGTCTCTCCTCCCCTTTCATTCACCTTTTTAAAAATTCTTGTCCTATCCTAATTCAGATAGAAGCCAAACCAAGGACAGATTATTAGTTATGATCCACTGAGTATTGTGTGGCCCTCTGGGCATCTGCTAGAAATGTTCTTGTACCATGGTGATGCTGATGATATGCCTAAGCCACTAGTTTTGCCAACATTTTCTGGCTACTCTGTTTCTATGAGTTCTATTGTTTTACATTCCACATATAAGTGAGAAGATGCAGTATTTGTCTTTTTGTGCCCAGTTTATTTTACTTAGCATAATGTTCTCCAATTTCATCCATATTGACAACAAATGACAGGATTTCCTTCTTTTTTAAGGCTGAATATTATTCCAATGTGCATATATACCACATTTTCTTTATCCATTCATCTGTTGATAGACACAGGTTGATTCCATAACTTGTTTATTATGAATAGTGCTGCAATGCACATGGGAGTACAGACATCTCTTTAACAAACTGATTTCAAATCTTCTGGGTAAATACCAAGAAGTGGGATTACTGCATTGTACAGTAATTTTATTATTTTTTAGAAACTTTATATACTTTTCCATAATGGCTGAACTAATTTATATTCCTACCAAAAATATGCAAGTGTTTTCTTTTCTCCACCAGCTTTTTGATTACTATTTGCATGAAATATTTTTTATCCTTTCACTTTGAACCTATTTGTGTCTTTATACACAAAGCGAGTCTCTTGTAGATAGTATATAGTTAGATCAGGGGTTTTTTGCTTCCACTTTTCCAATCCTGCTTTCTGATTGGAGAGTCTAATCCATTCACATTTATAATAATTACTGATAAAGAAGAGCTTATTTTTGCCATATTGCTAATTATTTTCTGTATGTCATTCACTCATGTCCTCTGTTGCTACCTTTTTTCTTTTTGATTTTTTTTAGTAGTAACATGTTTTAATTCCTTTTTTGTTTCCTTTTTTGTATGTTCCGCAGATATTTTCTTTGAGGTTACCATGGGAATTACACATATAAATTTATAATCATACTAAATTTGTAACTATCTCTTTTAAATTGATACCTAATTAACTTCAACTGCATTTAAAAACTTTACTTATATACAGCTCTGACCCTCCCATTTATTTTATTGATGTCACTCATTTCATCTTTATACAACATGTGCGCAATAACAAATATTTATAATTATTTTGTATGTCTTTTAAATCCTGTAGAAAATAAGAATTGGAGTTACAAACCAAAATTACAATAATAATGGCTTTTATATTTATCCATGTATTTATATTTACTGAAGGTATTTATATCTTCATATGGCTTCTAGTTACTGCTTAGTGTTTTTTCATTTAAACCTGAAGGACTCCTGTTGGTGTTTCTTGTAAGGCAATTCTGGTGGTAATAAACGCCCTCAACTTTTATTTATCTGGGACTATCTTAATTTCTCCCTCTTTTTTGAAGGACATCTTAGCTGGTTATGGAATTGTTGGTTGACAGTTTGTTTTCTTTTAGTGCTTTAAATATATGATCTCCCAAAGTTTCTGATGAGAAATTGGCAGATAATCTATTGATGGTCCCTTGTACTTTATGGGTCACTTATCTCTTGATGCTGTTAAGATTCTCTCTTTGCTTTTGGGTTTTGACAGTTAGATTATAATGTATCTTGGTGGGTTCTCTTTTGGTTTATCCTATTTGTATTTAATTTAGTTTCTTGGATTTGTAGATTCATGTCTATCTTCAAATTTGAGAAGTTTATAGTCATTATTTGTTCAAATAATCATTCTCACCCTTTTCTTTCTCTACTTCTTCAGATATTCCTATAATGCATACATTGATCTGATTGATGGTGTCCCCAAATCCCTTAGGCTCTTTTTACTTTTCTTCATCTGTTTTTCTTTCTGCTGCTTAAACTTGATAATTTCATTTTCCTATCTTCAAGTTCACTGATTTTTTTTCTTCTATCCATTCCAATCTACTGCCAAAACCCTCTAGTGAATTTTTCATTTCATTTCAACTATTCTATTTTTTAGGTCAAGTATTTTGTTTGGTTCCCTTTCATAATTTCTATCTCCTTGCTGACATTAGAATAATTTTTGTGATTTTCTTTAGTTTTCTGTCCATATTTTACCTTAGCTCTTTGAGCATATTTAAGACAGATGATTATGATTTAAAGTCCTTATGTAGTAAGTCTGATGTCTGTGCTTATTTAGGGATAGTTTCTTTCCATTTATATTACTTTTAATTAACTGTTTAATAAATTAAATTTTCCTATTTCTTTGTGTAAAGTGATTTTTTATTGAAAATTGGACATTTGGCAATTATAATGTATATATAAAACATACATTTATATATTATATATAACAATTATATATAATGTATATATATGGAATTTTTACATTATGGAATGTATGGAATTTATATATATTTATATATGATGTATATATGTTATATATACACATAATGATTATAATGTGTATATATGATGTATATAACTCTGGAATTCATATTCTCTTTCTTCCCCAAGATTTACTGGGTTTTAAAAAAATTGTTCAAGGCTGCTGTAGTCTGCTCATTTCTGGACTTTTCCTAATTTGTTCTGCAAAAACTATTCCTTGTTGAGTGTAATCCTTGAAGTATCTGTTCCTTTAGCTCATATTTACTAATTTTTTAAAATTTCAACATATTATGGGGGCACAAATGTTTAGGGTAGATATTTTGCCTAATATTTGCACTGCACCCATTAGGTGTGAATATATCCATCCCTTGTTCAGTCCTCCCACCTGCCCAACACCTGATGAATGTTATTACTATATGTGCACATAAGTGTTGATTAGTTAATACCGATTTGATGATGAGTACATCTGATGCTCGTTTTTCCATTCTTGTGATACTTCACTTAGTAGAATGGGCTCCAGCTCTATCCAGGATAATATAAAAGGTGCTAGATCACCATTGATTTTTGTGGCTGAGTAGAACTCCATGATATACATATACCACATTTTATTAATCCACTCATGTATTGATGGGCATTTGGGTTGTTTCCACATCTTTGCAATTGTGAATTGTGTTGCTATAAACATTCTAGTGCAGATGTCTTTTTTATAGAATGTGTTTTGTTCTTTTGGGTAGATGCCCAGTAATGGGATTGCTGGCTCAAATGGTAGTTCTACTTGTAGCTCTTTGAGGCATCTCCTTATTTCTTTCCATAGAGGTTGAACTAGTTTGCAGTCTGTCAACAGAAAAGGAGCCAAACTCTGTGAAATAGCTTTAAAGAAATTCATTCTGAGCCAGATTTGAGGACCGTGACTTGTAGCCACATCCAAGAAGCCTTGAGCAAGTGGACTGAGTGTGGCTGGGTTACAGTTCGGCTTTATACATTTCAGTGAGACAGGGTTTACAGGAAAGTCATAAATCAATATGTGGAAGGCATACGTTGGTTTGGCCCCAAAATGCGGGCCATCTCACAGCAGGAGCTTATAGGTTATATGTGGGTTTAAAGACTCTTTGACTTGTAATTGGCTGAAGACATGAGGCTTTGTCTAAAGGCTTGAAATGTTTCAAGATAAGGAACACTGTTGATCAGAGACAAGCCAGGTACATGTATTTGTTGTGTAAATTAAGGACCTGCACTTAAGTTTATCTTGCATACCCTTAGCCCTGTTAATGGGTTACAAAGGATATCTCCAAGAAGGGAGCGGGGCATGATGAGGCATGTCTGACCTCCCTTCTCAGAGCAGGAAATTTAGTTTTAGGATATCCCCTTGATCAAGAGGGGTCCATTCAGTCAGCCCGCTGGGGGTAGGGGGATGCTGAAGATTTTATTTTAGTTCACAAGTCCCACCAGCAGTTTATAAGAGTTCCTATCTCTCTGCATCCACACCAACATTTATTGTTTTAGGACTTTTTGATAAAGGCCATTCTCACTAGAGTTAAGGGATATCTCATTGTGGTTTTGATTTGCATTTCCCTGATGATTGCAGATGTTGAGCATTTTTTCATGTTTTTTGGCCATTAGTTTATCTTCTTTTGAAAAGTTTCTGTTCATGTCCTTTGCCCACTTTTTGATGGGGTTGTTTGATTTTTTCTTGCTGATGTTTTGACAGATATTTCCTTGAGTACCAGGAGCTAAAATAAACAAACAATAACAGCAACAAAATATCAATAATGAAAAGGGAGAGAACAACTTCCTCTCTCAGTCTTATATTAACAGATTGGCTCTGTTTTGGACAGTCTTTCACCACTTACTCTAAGCTTAGGTATCTGCCTAATTTGAAAGTAAGGTTTTCTCATGTCTTTACTGAGTGTCTTCTCTGGGCACGTACATAGCATTCCATGTTCCCCTTTATACATATTTGCTTTTGAATGGCCTAATTTGCACGAGTCTTACTCAGGTTCTCCTTTGGGACATAGATGGTCTATTGTATGATTCCACCCAGAATCTTGCTCCCTAGTTGTCTGTGGGTTTTTTTATTCATCTTTTAGCTTTTAGAAGGACTACCTGTCATCATTCATACCTGCATTCTAAGTTATGCAAAACAGAGATGAGCACCTTTTATTGGTTTTTCTGGCAGGTTAAAACAGAATAGAGAGCAATTTACAAATAAAATTGGTTTTGCTCCCTCCAATACGAAGGGGAAACTGGAAACTGTCTGCTGTGCACTCAAGACATAGACATCTGCCATGCCAGAGACGGGTGAGGCAAGGCTGAGTAAAAACACCACAAAAATTTCCTACCATTTTGAAGATGACTGTTTTCTTTATTGGTCATTTACTTGATGGCTATACATTTTTACTATTTTCGAGAGTTCATACAAAGTTGATTCAAACAGCTTCTGGTTTGGGGGAGAGTGGTTGTTTTATTTTTTCGTGTTTCTGTGGGGGAATAAGATTTTGGAGTTTCTTAGTCTGCCATTTTGCTGACACCTGACTCAGATATTTTAGCAAATGCCCAGACATATACAGAAATCTTCACTTGGATCACCCCAATTGGCTGGGATGTGATTGGGTACATATACTTTTCCAAGACCTTCATATTCTCATTATATTTGGCAACATGTGCATGGGTATATGGCTCTGAAATATTATATTTAAACTAATTCAGCTTCAATAAATAAGATATGGCAAAATGAAGGCATCAGTTTAACATCAGTGGTGAATTGTAATGAAGAGTTTGACTCCAAATTTTATATAATTAAACTTTTTTCCTTTTATTTTTGTTTGATACACAATAATTGTACATATTTATGGGCTATAGACTAACATTTCAATACATGCATACAATGTGTAATGGCCAAATCAAAGTAATGGGGATATACATCACCTTAAAAATGTGTCATTTCTTTGTGTTATGAACATTCAAAATCCTCTCTTCTAGCTTTTGAAAATATACACTAAATTATTGTTAACGATGACTCCAATTTTGATGTTTGACTGCTGACTTCTTTTTAGATCCCACTTTCCCTTTCCCCTTTGATCCCACATCTAGACACACTAATAAGAAAACCCCTGCATGTGACTCTCCTTTACCAACAGTGGGAAATTTAAACCTCATAAACTTACAGCCCATGTACAGAAACTTTCCCCTACTCCAATTCCTTAGCACTATAAAGCCCCATGCATTTCCTCTCTTTTGTCAAGACATCCTGGACTTGCGTATACTCACTATGTATTCCATAGGCAGACCTCGTGTAAGTAACAAATTTCTCTCAAACTCTCCTGGTGTCTGCAGTGTCATCAGCTTTCTATCTGAACCAAATTTTGGGAAGTGTTTCATTCCACTTACATGAGATGTTTCATTCTACTCCTGTGAGGTGTCTATAAAATAGTAATTTAAGAACATATTTTGCATTTAAAAAATATTTTTACATTTATTGAAAACATGATTAATGGCCTAGAATATGGTATGTCATGATAAATGTTCCTTTTGCCCTTAAAAAGAAAGTGTATTCTGATAGTTATTGTTGGCACATTCTACAAATTACAATTAGGTAAAGTTGGTTGATAGTGCTATTTAAATATTTTAACTGATATTCTCTCTAACTGTTAAATAGTGAGAAAATAGTGTTGAAATCTCTAGCTATAATTATGGGTTTGTCTATTTCTCCTTACAGTTCTATCTACAAGGTTTTGTTATGCATTTTGAAGCCCTCTTATCAAGTGCACAGACTTTAGGATTGAGTTTGAAATCAACCTTTACTTTTTCCTAATAATATTCTTTGCTTAGAAATCTACCTTTTCATTTCTACTTTCTTTTGATCAGTTTCAGCATAACATACCTTTTCCCATTTTCATACATTTGACTTATAGATATATTTTCAATGCATATTGCATAGGAAGTATATGGTTGGGTCTCAGGGTTTTATCCAATCTGATAATCTATGCATTTTAATTGGGATGTTTAGACTATTTACATTTAATGTGACTATTACTATCATTAGGTTTAAGTCTATGATCTTGCTATTGGTTTTATATTTGTCCCATCTGTTTTTAGTTATTTTTCTTCTTTTTATACCTTCTTTTGGATGGATCAACTATTATACATAACATATTTTCTCATTTGGAAAATTATCTGCAACCTATAGTGTTATTACTTCAGTGGCTATTTTAGGGTTTATAGTATACACATTTATATTTTCATTGTCTACCTTAAAGTATTATTATAAATTTCATCTATATTCTAACAACATTTAAATAGTATATTTCCATTTCTCCCCTCCTGACCTTTCCGTTATTACTGTCATACATTTTTCTGTAAACTCCACAATCTGTTGCTATAATTTTTGTTCAGTCAATATTTTTAAAATAGATTTAAACAATTAGTTAAAATGGTATATATTTATCCATGCAGTTACCATTTCCTGTGCTATATATTTCTCTGAATAGAATTTCCATATGGTAACATTTTCCTTCTTTCTGAAGGACTTCTTTTAATATTTCTTTCAGTCTTTTGGTGATGAATTTTTTCAGGTTTTATATGTTGAAAAAGCCATTATTACACCTTTATTTTTGAAAGATCTTTTTGCTCAATCCGTATTTCCAACATGAACAGTTTTTTCTTTCATTGTTTTAAAGATAATACTTCACTGTCTTTACTCACATTGTTTCAGACAAGTCATCTGCTGCCATATTTATTTATGTTCCTCTTAATGTAAAGTGACTGTTTTTTTCTGAATACTTTTAAGATTTTCTTTTTTTACTATTGACCAATTTATTTGGATGGGCCTTGATGTAGTTTTCTTCAAGTTTCTTGTACTTGGAGTTTGTTGAGCTTTATTTGTCTGTGAGTATACTATTTTCAACAAGTTTGGAATATACTTGACAATTTCTTCAGTTATTTGTATGCCATCCCTTCTTTGGGGACTCCAATTGTACATATTATAGGGCACATGAAGTTGTCCCACGGCTTCCAGATAGTCTGTTCTTTTAAAAAATTTTTTTAATTCTTATTTTTTCTCTGTGTTTCATTTTGTATACTTTTTATTTCTATGTCTTTGAGTACACTATTCTTTTCTCTATAGGGTCTAATATGCTGTTAATCCCATTCTTTATATTTTTCATCTCACACATAGTAGTTTCCACCTCTAGAAGTTTGAATTCAGTCTTTTTCTATATCTTCTATGACTCAACTTCTCTGTTTGAAAAAATGAAATATTTTGATAGCCATTTTTAATTTCCTTGTCTGCTAATTTTAATATCCCCGTTAGTTCAGACTTGCTTTCAATTGGTTGATTTCCCCCCCCTCTTTACAGTATGTCTCTGGGATTTTTTACATACCTTGTTTGGTTAGATGCCAGACATGGTGAATTTTGCTGCTATTTGGTAATAGGTATTTTAATTCCTACAGATATTCTGGAATTATGTTTAAGATGCAGTAAAGTTACTTGGAAACAGTTTGATCATTTGAGGCCTTGTTTTTAAATGTATTTTTAAATTCCTCAGTCCAGTGCTAACTATTCTGCACTCAGAAGGCAATATTCTTCTAAGGACTATATCCAATGCATTGGAAATTAAGAGATTTTCCTATCTGGCTTGTGAGAATAGGCAATATTTTTTGTCCTGTGTGAATGCCAGTCACTATTACTTCTAATCATTTTTGCTGGTCTTTTTACCAGCCTTCACGTAGTTTCATCACACACAAGCACTGGATATCCAGAGCTTGGTTTTAGGGATGCTTTCTCCTCTAGGACACTCTGTGTGGTGAACGCCAACTGTCTTGGTCTTTCTGGATGCTCAAGTCTGTCTCAAGAGCATATTAGACATTGTAGGAAAAAATAGTGAATTTGAGGACATATAGATAGCAAAATCCAAAGTGACACATGTAGGAAAAAAGGATTAAATGAACAGAGGACTTCTAACCAAGACAGAGTGCCAAGAACCAGACTTACCTCTTACTTGAAAAAAGAAAGCAGACAAAAACGGGAAACAATAGTGTTCAAGACCCTGGGACTCAGACAATAAAGAATAGAGATCCATAAAAAAACATGAAACAAAGAACGTGAGGATGACAATTTCCCCATGTTACTGGATTAACTGTTTTCAGGGTTTGGTGTAGGGAGTGGAAACACAAGCTGAGACCAGAGGTTTTCAAAAATTGAGACAGGCACTCTAGTGCCTCAGGTGATCCTATATCACTTAGAGGATGGTGAGGATGAAGAATTTGATTAGATATGGAGAGTGATCAGATATTAAGAGTGGGAAGATTCTCTTTAAACTAGCTTAGCAGGATTCTTGCTAAAACTGGACTAGGCAGGCTTGATGACAAGGCCCAAGGACAAGGCCTAGTTGAAAAGAGGGCTCAGAAGAGCCTGTCTAAAGTTCTTTCAAGGAGAGCATATTTGTCACCTTTTAAATTTTGTCTACGCAAATTAGGTGTGTGTGTGTGTGTGTGTGTGTGCGCGTGTGTGTAGGTAGACAGCTAGATCAAAAGAGAGATTAAAAAAATTAAGATCCTAGTATTTATCATACATTTTAGTTCTCTTTGGTAATGTTTCATGTAATTCAGGTATTTCTCTTTTGGTTTGAAGACTTCTTCTATGGCTATAAAGAGAAATTTACAAATTTGAAGTCAAATGAATCTATCCCTTATTTTATCCATTTATTATTTATTAAACTATTTAAATCACTTAACTACCAATAAATAATGTTTTAAATCATAATTTTGAAGACCATTTATTGACGTAGGAAGATGTTCATGATAGGAACCTAAGAGAGGGGAAAAGGGCAGGTATTGAAGAGTCAATACAATATGATCTTAATATTTCAAAATTTCTATTTGTTGTACACACACAAGAAGAAAAGAAGGAAAGGCACCGACATGTTCATATTAATTCTCTCAGTATGGTGAGATTGCTAGTGGTTTCTGTTATCCCCTGTAAATACTTCATTTTCCAAATTTTCTAAAATGAACTTATATCTATTACTAGAAAAAGAAAAAAGAATTTTGTAATTATAGAATCTAAAAAGAAAAGAAAACAAAGCAATGTAGGACTCAACTATGGAAGTTTGAGACTGATACAAGATCCTGAACCTTGACTGAAACTTCACATATTACTTGAGCCTTCTGACTTAGATGCATTTTAAATAAGACGTGTTTTAATCAAGCACACACACTAGGAGTGGTTAATTGACATGATATACAATGAGGAAAACAACATCTTTTCTTTATATTCTACATAAGCTAGAATGGTCCATCCTCTACACAAGACAGCTTCAAGGACCCACTAATTTTGTGACTCCTTAACATATACCTTTTGGCGCAATGGAAAGAATTTCATTCCTGTTCTTCTCTTCCTTTTTCTACTACTGTTTCTCCTCTTCCTCTTTCTCATTATTATCAAGAAGATTTATTAAGTGGAAATCTGGATATGCAGGAAGTGACACAGGCACCATGTCAAAAATAAAACAACCAATTACCAGTCTCTAGAAACCCGTCATCTAAAAGGGAGGCTGTGAAGTAGAGTTAGAAGCACTGAACCAATACCATACTTATAATTTTCCCAAACACACACACACACACACACACACACACACACACACACACACACTCCTCTAAAAACCTGAAAAGAAATACACTAACACCTAGGATGACGGCAAGCTTTTAATGATCACCTTTTTTTAATTAAACTTTTTCTTTTGAGACAAACGTAGCTTCAGATCCAGTTATAAAAAAAGAATACAGAAATAACCTGTATGCCCTTTGCCTAGTTTACCTTAATGTTAACACCTTGCAAAACTATAGTATGATATCACAACCAGGATATTGGCATTGATGAAATCCACTGATCTAGGACAGATTTCGCCAGTTTTACCTCCACATATGTGTGTTTCTGTGTATGTGTTTAGTTCTACTCAATTTTGTCACATATGTAGATTTATGTATCCACACCACAGTCAAGATACAGAATATTTCTATCACCTCAAGGATGCCACGTGCTGCCCTTTTATAGCCACACTCACTTCCCTATCCCCTACCCCATCCATAACCCCTGGCAACCATTAATTTGTTCTCCATTTTTATAACTTTGTCATTTCAACAAAGTTATATACATGGAATCATATAACATGTGATTTTTTGAGATCAGCTTTTATTTTCATTGGGCATAAAGCCTTTTAGATAAATACAAGTTGCTGCATATATCAATAGTTTATTCCTTTTTATTACTCACTAGTATTCCATCATATGGCTATACCACAGTTGGTTTACTGTGATATTCATGTATTGTAGGACATTTTGGGTATTCCTAGGTTTTGGCTATTACAAATAAAGCTACTATTAGTGTATTCAGATTTTTGTGTGAACATAAATTTCCATTTATCTAGGATAAATGCCCAGGAGTCCATTTGTTGGGTCATATGGTAGCTGCATGTACAGTTTCTTTGTAAGAAACTGCCAAAATGTTTTCAAGCTGATGATACCATTTTATATTTCCATCAGCAATTTATGAGTAATCCAGCTTCCCTGTTACTTTGTCAGCATTTGTTTTTGTCGCTATTTTTTAAATTTTATTCATTTATATAGATGTGCAGTGATATCTCATTGTGGAATTAATTTGCATTTCTCTAATGGCTAATGAAGTTGAACATCTTGTCACTTGCTTTCTTGCCATCTGTGTATCCTGTTTTGTGAAATGTCTGTTCATGTCTTTTGCTCATTTTCTGATTGGAGGTCTTCTCTTTTATTTTTTCACTGTTGACTTTTGAAATTTGTTCTTTATTAAAATACAGTATATCTTAGATACCAGTCCTTTGTCAGATATGTGCATTGCAAATCTTTTCTCCCAGCCTGTAGTTCTTTTCATCCTCATCATGCAGTCCTTCACAGAGCTAAAATTTTCAATTTTGATTAATTTTTGAATGTTAAGCCAATCTTACATTCTGGATTAAACTTTACTTGTTCATAATGTATTCCCTTTTTATGTAATGTTGGATTCAATTTGATAATATTTTATCAAGAATTTTTACATCTATGCCTATGAGTGGTATTGATCTATAGTTTTATTTTCTTTTAACGTCTTTGTTAATTTTGATTTCAAGGTACTTTTGGCCTCATAAAATGAATTGGACGTGTTCCGTCTCCAATTTTCTCATAAAGTTTGTGTATGGTTGGTATAATTTTTTGCTATATATTGATTAAATCCATCAGTGAAATTCCATGCAAAATACTCTGTGCTGCCTAAGAATTGTTCAGTAGGGAGTTTTGATGGTTTTCATCAGATTTTTAAAAGGATTTCTTAATTGTTCTCCAAATTGTGAAGAGCTATCACTCATTTACAAATTTGTACATACAAGTGACTTATTGTGGCCTCTGTTTTGGGCTTGTTTACCTCATGGGGTAGAGTAAAAGAAATGGGCTTTTGTAAAGGAGTGTTAATAAGTAGTGATGTTTACCAAATTGCCAGCTGTTGTTAAATGTTTTTTGATAACATTATCTAGTAAATAATAATACATATTCACTCTGGAATATTTTGAAAATTCCTAAAACAAATGCTCTGGAGGCCTCCTCCAGGTATGTGAGATTTAGGGTCAATTGTGCTCTAAAACCTTCTCTCTTTTCTGGAAAATATTGCTTCAATACCTATCAAGAGTATTGAGGAAAGAAAAAATCATCCTAATATGAGAAAGAACAACCTGGTGTTGCAAGTGATGTGCTGTGTTGATGGGATTCTGTCTGAGGGTGGAATGATGATAGTTGTGAGCTGATTACAATCGTAAGGTTTTTAAGGCCTTTCCTGAGGATCCTGAGATAAATTCTCTCATAATATCCCCTCAAAGCATTGCTCAACTGCCTACTATATGAGGTGTTGTTACATCTATAGACCTGAGGGTTAGAGAGCGATGTTATTTCTTCCCAACTCCCACATGGAATGGTTCTTCTCAGGGTGAGAATTGATATCTATGGAAAAAATGACTGTCTGCAGGTCACAGTCCTATTTAACAGTGACCTGGGAACAGCAGTATTGCCCTCTCAGTGGTGGAGTTACAACCTCTAGGGTGAAATATTGGTAATTTCCTCCAGTGGATCCCCCAACCCTAACAATCCTCATCACACTTGAGGTTGATACCTATGTGGATAGGCACCAGAAATACAATAAAGCAAAAATAAGCAAGCATTCCAGAATTTATTATAAAACAGACAGCAGAGGAACAAAAGAAAGGAGGGAAACATGGCAGTTGGGGTGACTTTATATCCTTTCGTGCGTCTGTGTTTGCGGTATGCACAGTCTCAGTCCATGGAAATTTTCCGTGTATTATATTTTTTCCTACAAAGGAATACAGAGGGTCAATTGGTCCTTGAAGAAACTTAGAGATAGACCTAGGGATTCTCCTGGTTTATCAGGAAGGAGAGACAATTTGGAAGGGAGAAATCAGAGTTAAAGATTGGAGTATAGCTCTCACCCAAAGCATTTTGTGAAACAATCCAGAATTCTCCTAAATGGGGTCTTCCAAGACCTATGAGGAACAGTAGATTGGCTTGGCAAGCCACTGTCTTCAGATTGGTTCTGTATAATATCAATCAAAACCACAAAGGCCACAGGTTCCTCATCTGTATCATTGGTGGCCTGCAGAAAGAAAGAAAATATCCTCACTGTAGTAGTCCCTACCAAACCCTGTCATTTGTCTCTTCATCCAGCTCTGGGGAACACTCCCAGAGTCCTTCCCTTACAAAGGCCTTAATATATGTACAGGGCCTTCTCTACGGTTTATGAAGTCTGTGATGGCAATTACGGTAAGGATATATGTCCCTTCCCTACCCCTCCCCATCACCACCACCAGGTTCTTGAGCTAGGAGAGCTCTCTCACCGTTTGAGCCTTTTGAGCCTCAGTTACTTTTATTTGGAACTTATCTTGAAAACACTATCTGGGCAGTATGTGTACCATTGAGTCTAATTTTGTAAATGATAATCTAATCCGTATTCAATAGCTTCATCCTATTTCTATATTCTCAAAGTTAATAGGAAAAGTCTTCATGCCAATTCCATTGACAAAGATACTATCTGACAAATAAATAAAAACATCAATTTCTCTATTTGTTTTTATTAAAACAAAAAACTCTTTTTTTCTAACAATTTTCAGGTCTTTCCCAACAAATTGAACACTGTAGTGATAACACAAGCCATTTTTAGAGAGAATATTCAGCTACGCATCCCAGAGCTCTTTGAATGATCTAAGATGCCACTACCAGATTTAGACAGCCCTCCTTGACATTTGTCAACAAATGTTTATTGAGTGCTTACCACGAAGCAGTCTGTCATTCTGAAAGCCAAGCGATTGTTTCCTATTGTGTTAATTTAAATGTCTTAAGTAATTGGGGGGGGGGTTGGAACATTTTCCATAGGTTTAGTGAATTTCTTCTTGTATCAGTTGCCTAGTCTATCTGTTTTCCCTTTCTGGGCTGTAAGAAACATCTTTTTTCCGCTTCATTTGTAATATGTTGCATGTACCAGATCTCCTCTGTCTGAATCCCTCTTTGCTCTTCAACCTTGTCTGGTTCAGCTGTTAATCTCTGATCCACTTAAGGTGTCTCCTGGAAAGTGACTACATTGGCAATGCCAATGCTGTCCTTTCTCTCTGTGGGCCTGTGACTGTTCCATTCCTTTCTGTCCACACAGTGACTCTTCACAATTTTAGAAACATATTTAGCCAGATCCCAAAGTTCAACTTGTATTAAAACACTCACATGTCATTTTTCTTCAACAAAACAAGTTAAAGGGAGAGAATGGAACAGTATTCTGTTCTGCTCTTTCCCTTCTCTACTGGCAGAGTAAGTATACAATTGCAAAACCCAGGTCACACAACATGAAATGAAAAAATTATCATGAATAAAAGCAACAAACACAATATCCTAAATTAAAAGACAGAGAGCTCAGTTTAATTACTGTTGCCTTCTGTCCCCTTCTTTTAACCTACAGTTGTATACCTTAGAAGTCCATGAATTGCGTGGATGTCCTCTCCCTCCAGCACCTGAAACATAAGACACTACTTAAGAAAGCCATCACTGCTTTTCCTTTAATCCCACATGCTTTTCCTGTCACTCAATTTACCTCCTATGTTGTACTTGAGCTCCAGGAAATCAAGAAGATGAAAAGGCACAAAGTGTAATAATGAGTCTACTTGACAGGAGATTGGAGTCAAAGTCAAGAGATAGGAGTTTCCAGGGCACAGCTGATCACAAACTACAGCACTTTGGATAAAACAGCATCACATCATATGCCCCTTGCAACTAGCTACAAGAAGAATTAGGTTGCCATACTTGTACTCCCATATGTAAATATGCATTAATGTTGGCACAAGGTCTCTTAATAGAAGCAAAATACAACAGTAGCAAAGCCACACAAGTATAAGTGAAATGGTAAATAAGACACTTTCTTTCTGAGGAGAGTAAGTGTTATTTCAGTGAGTGGTTTTGTAATAACTGGGTATGTTTTGGGAAAATCAAGGTAAGTTTGCAAAACCATGTTATGAGCTTGAATGTGTATCATGATCAAAATATTGTTTAATAATTAAAATCTCAGTTTTTATAGGTATACAGCAGAGAGAAGAAAACATACCAATATCTTAACAGCAATTCACTTTTGGTATATGTTAAGGAGACTGAATAAAAGATATGTGCCCTTCTATTTAAACTTTTCTATGTTTTTCCAATAACAGGGAAAAATGAAACTTTCACATTTATGATGGCTGAAGTGAGGTGACTTTTATTTTAAGTATATTTTTCCATATTTTCCAATTTTCTAAAGTATCACCACCTCTTGGTTCTTAACAAGGAGAATCTTTGTCTGTTAAACGGTGGACACTAGAGGAAAAAGTATAGATAAGCAAGTAAAGTCACCTGTATTGCATTCTTCAATAAAACCACTATTAACTGTCTCCTCTATTGCCTCATTGTCTTCCTGCAGTGTGTGTGTTATTTAATAAGACTTCATACACTGATATCTTAATGTATATATAACATAAAAATCATTTATGAGGTTCTTTGCAAGTATAATTCATTTACTTGCACTCTTCCCAACAAATCAAGCCTCTTTGGTGCTAAAATACCACATATTCTGGATGTTAGAAGAGAAGCAAATGCTTTAGAAATCGTGAGGGAATATATAAAGATGTCAACATAATTACTATTCCCAATTTACAACCAGTGGCCTTCCCCTCAAGTAATACCTGTTAGCAATTAGGTAACCATGACAACCTTGAATGTGAGGGTAGGATCTCCCTTGGAGCATCATGTCTAATCTAGGGTCTGGACTTCCTGGTGGGGCAATGACTCCATACCAATGTCTTCACCATGTTTCATCATGATGATTAATAGGCCCAGCCTGCTAACCTTTTTCTGATCTCTTACATGGGTCTGAGAGAAATTGGAAAGGAAGGTCAGAATTCATAAAATCACTACTCTTGTAATGTGAACCTGTTGTTTCCTGTTGTTACACCCCCAGAGGTGTATCCATGACACCTCAATACTCCTTTGGTCCCCTTACAAGGGTTAGGTATTAGAGGAGCCTTTTCAGAAGCATAGCCTGTGCCATGATGGTTATCTCTCTGAGTCAGTCCTGCCAAGGCCTGAAAATGTTTCTGGATCACCTTCAGTTTAAACTAGTTTGGGTGACATGTGCCCCGGACAGTCAATGACTGACCCCCAGGGCTTTCCAAAAGATCAGACATGACTCACAGGTTGACAAGACTGAATCAGCAAATCAGACATCCCTGTCTAGGGCGTTAGATACCTGTAAGGTCTGTGGCAGCTGAGAGGACTATTTGGGCTGGACTGCTCAACATTCAGAGTTTGGAATTTCACCTAATCCTCTTAGGTAATACTTCATCTTTGCCCTCTTCTCTGCCCAGTATACCCAAATCCACAGCTTCTATAAAGAAATCTGTTCAGAAGGTAAACCTTCCATATACTGCTGGGTTAAGGGAGGAGCAGTTGTATGGCTGGGTGGGTCATAGAAGGAATCTGGTGGTCTAAGTATCTCTTTAATAAACTTTGAAATAATTCTGTTGTTTTCATACTTACCCCATACCCCTCTCCTCAGAGATACCTGGCGCCTCCACTTTCTCAACATTTCTCAGGTTCTCTGGTTCCAATCTGCTTGCTCCTCATTGGCTATAGAAGAATATTGCATCACAATGGGACTCCTGAAGAAAACACAGGAGTAACTTTCAGAAGATGTGGGTTACTGTGCCAGACCTTATTTGTGCTAATGTTAGGGACTTAGATTAGTTTTTCTCTTTGCTCTGGTCTCATCTGTGAAACAGAATAATACCTAACCCTGCCACACACCAAGAAACACTGTGAGGCATAAAGAGATTCCATCTGGGAAGGCCTTCTGTGTTTATAGAAGAGAATGAAAGTCAAATTCAGTCACCATCAGCAAGTGATACACAACGAGAGATTTAGGTGTATTGGTGGAACATTAGGGCTTATTCTTCATCTCTTAAATATTTCATTGCTGGCTTGAGACAAATGTCTGCACTACAAGATTCTTATAGGACATCACTGCCCCTTTTGTGTCAGTTTACTAGTGGTTTCCTCCCTACTGTGGGACATCCCACTGTGTAAATTTACATTTTTGGAAAACCCTGGGGATCAGTCACTGACTGCCTCTTTATTTTAACCTAGCATACACACATATCCATAGCAGTTGTTAATACAAAGAAAATTTTCATCAACTGCGATACAATACAAAGGACTATGTGATGATTAATTTTATGACAATGTGGCCTGGCCACAGTACACAGATATTTGGTCAAATATTACCCTAGATGTTTCTATGAATGTATTTTCAAAATGAGATTAACATTTAGATCAATAGAGTTTGAGTAAAGCAGAATACTTTCTATAATGTGGGTGGGCCTCATCCATTCAGTTGAAGACCTTAACAGAAAAAAAACTGATTTCCCCACCCCAAGAAAGAAGGAATTCTGCCAGCAGACTTCCAACTCTAACTGTAACTCTTCTCTAGGTCTGCAGCCTGCCAGTCTACGGTGCAGAGTTTTGACTAGCCAACTTTCACAATTACATGAACCAATTCCTTAAGATAAGTCTCTTTCCATAGATAAATAGATAGATAATTTATATATATCCCCCCACACACACACATCCTATTGGTTCTGTTTCTCTGAGGAGCCCTAAGAGAGACCACAATTTTTGTCTTTCACAAGTGAATTGTTAAATACAGTTCTTGGTCTTTTAGTCATATTAAATATTTCTCAGCAGCTTGCCCAATGAAAGTAAATTCTGTCTTAATATGGACTTCTGATGACAACATTTCGCTACAGGTGACACATTCTTGGAGCCAACATCCCAAACATTTAGTCTTTCTTTGATTTTTTCCAGAGTATCAATTTTATTTCGTGATTATTCAAATTTTGAGGTTCATCTGATAAAAAGTGTAGTGTTAACTTTTTGTAAGGGATTTCTCCCATATTTGGCTTTCATTAGATTTCTGTAGTTAGCAACAGATTTTTAATATTAACTTGTGCAGTTTACTAATTTCAATTTACATAATTCACATGTCTATTATTTCAAACAGATAGTACAAGATCCCAATCATTCCAACATACAAAACAAATGCACATATGCTATTATATTTGATCTTTGTCACCACCCCGCTTTGGAGGAGGTACTAGTTTTCTTGCCCCCAATCAACATTTTTTTTTATTTCATCACATTATAGGGGTACAAATGTTTAGGTTACGTATATTGCCTTTGCCCCACCCGAGTCAGAGCTTCAAGCGTGTCCATCCCCCAGACGGTGTGTACCACACTCATTATGTGTGTATATATGCATCCCCTCCTCCCCCCTTCCATCTGCCCAACACTCAATGAATGTAATTGCTATATGTGCACTTAGGTGTTGATCAGTTGAAGCCAATTTGATGGTGAGTACATGTGGTGCTTATTTTTCCATTCTTGGGATACTTCACTTAGTAGAATGGGTTCCAGCTCTAACCAGGATAATACAAGAGGTGCTAGATCACCATTCCTTTTTGTGGCTGAATAGAACTCCATGGTATATATATACCACATTTTATTAGTCCACTCATGTATTGATGGGCACTTGGGTTGTTTCCACATCTTTGTAATTGTGAATTGTGCTGCTATAAACATTTGAGTGCAGGTGTCTTTTTTATAGAATGTCTTTTGTTCTTTTGGATAGATGCCCAGTAATGGGATTGCTGGTTCAAATGGTAGATCTACTTGTGTCTCTTTGAGGTATCTCCATATTGCTTTCCACAGAGGTTGTACTGGTTTGCAGTCCCACCAGCAGCGTATGAATGTTCCTATCTCTCCGCATCCATGCCAACATTTATTGTTTTGGGACTTTTTGATAAAGGCCATTCTCACTGGAGATAAGTGATATTTCATTGTGGTTTTGATTTGCATTTCCCTGATGATTAGAGATGTTGAGCATTTTTTCATATGTTTGTTGGCCATTAGTC
>CAUYRT010085475.1:0-65723 GCA_963574885.1 Lepilemur ruficaudatus | reverse complement strand
GTGGCATCAGCCTAGCTCACAGCAACCTCAAACTCCTGGGCTCAAGCGATCCTCCTGCTTCAGCCTCCCAAGTAGCTGGAACTACAGCTGCACGCCACCACACCCAGCTGATTTTTCTATTTTTTTGTCGAGACAGGATCTCGTCCTTGCTCAGGCTCATCTTGAACTCCTCTCTCGGCCTCCCAAAATGCTAGGATTATAGGCATGAGCCACGGCACATGGCCACATCTGGTATTTGTTCCCTTTGCCATGTTTCCAGATGGCTCACGTTCCATTCTCAGTTCCTGTCCTTCTTCTCATGATCACTTTCAACCTTTGCCCTTTTCTTCTTCTCCTTCCTCAACTTATGAGCCTTTCCCAGGCCTAAGCAAGTTATCTGGCATGATTCACAAGGATGTGTGAAAATCCCACACAGCACCGTGCTGCCTGTAACCCAGCAATACTGCTTTGTTCCCCCAGGAAAAATATTAGAGGCTTTCATTTACCAATTTAATGGCAAAGATCCTCCCTTCTCTGTTGCATTTACGTGGCCTGGTTTGAGCTGGAGACTTGCAGGCGGGCAGGGCCGGATGGCGCCACTCCCCTGATCTCATGGCGTCTCTTCTCCCACCTTTGCCATCTGCTCGGCTCCTGGAGCCATTCGGACCACTGTACACGTGCAGCCATTTTACTGCTGTACATGTAAAAGCCTCTTTTCTTTCTTTCAAAGGATTCCCTTGGATTTTTTTTTATCACTTTTTGTAGCCTTGAAATGTCCCCAGAGTTGTTTTGGAAATGCACTTCTCTTGTTTCCTGCTGACTGAAATGGAAGTGAACATGGCACTTATCCTTACATTTGAACTTTCAGCTCAAGTCCTTGGGGTACGTTTGGAAAGACTCTCCTCCCCTCAATGTCCTTTCTGCCTTTCTTCTCCACAGCCCAATTGCCTGGACGAACACCATGGCCAAAACTTTGCCACTTAGAATTGATTAATGAAGTCGTATTGTCAGCAGAACATTTCCACCTTCCAGATTGTCTTTCCTCTACACCTTCATTGACTTTTGCAGTGAACAGTAAATTGGCCTAGTGCTCGTCCATGTCCCGTGCAGTTGTGGAGCAGGCCGATGGGCCCAGCCCCTCCGCTCGCCCCCTGCGTGATGTGCACGTCTTCCAGCCCAGGAGGGTCTGGAGCAGACCTTCCCCCCGTGCAAGTAAATCATGCTGTTGCTGAGCTTTTCTCTTTTCAGCTTCATGTTATGGGCTCATCAGACTCTGGTAGTTCACCACCCCATTTCACATTTTTGAGTTTGGTCTGGCCCTTCTCAATTAATTCAGAACAATCTCCAAATGTTGGCTGTGCTAGGTGAGAGAGAACAGTAAAGATTCACTTGCCAAAGGCCATCTGTCCCTGCCCCTAGCCTGCAGCCAAGGGCACCAGCACCCTTAAGAGATGTCACTACCATTTTCCAGGAGAGCCCACAGAGCCCCACAGGAAGAGTTTTTTACTGTCCTCATCTGACGTAAGTTGTTGTCTTTTGTCATTGTGGGCCAAGCCTGGGAATTAGGTAGGGGAGTTCCTGGGACATGGTAGGCTTTCAGTAAATAGCAAAGTGACTGAGTCAAACTGGGGAGCATCTTTTTTTTTCTACTTCAAAATTAAATGATTCCAAAAAAGTAAAGCAGATTTTCATGTGCTATGCATATGTTAGGAAACTGAGGCACTTGCCCAAGATCAACAATTAGTAAGTGGCGAAGCTTGGATTTGAACCCACGTGGTCTGGCTCCAGAGTCCTTAACCATAGCTCTGTTTAGTCTCTTTAAGTATATAGATAGCTGTATGGAGTCCCAGGTAAACACTTTGAAGGACAATCCTTCTATGATAGGTAAGTTCTGGTTAGTTTATTATAAGTATTGTTAGACTGAGGAGTCCAAATATGTGTTGGATACTGTTGGCCTTCTAGGGTTAAACTGAGCATCATTAAAATACAAATACATGGGCCAGGCGCGGTAGCTCACACCTGTAATCCTAGCACTCTGGGAGGCCAAGGCAGGAGGATCGCTCAAGGTCAGGAATTCGAAACCAGCCTGAGCAAGAGCAAGACCCCTTCTGTACTATAAATAGAAAGAAATCAGTTGGCCAACTAAAAATATATATAGAAAAATTAGCCGGGCATGGTAGCACATGCCTGTAGTCCCGGCTACTTGGGAGGCAGAGGCAGGAGGATCGCCTGAGCCCAGGAGTTTGAGGTTGCTGTGAGCTAGGCTGATGCCATGGCACTCTAGCTGGGGCAACAGAGTGAGACTCTGTCTCAAAAAAAAAACATACAAATACATGAGGAAGCACATTTGTTGAGTGACTCACTATTGCATTTGCTGTGCCTGACTTCTTTTCTGGTGCATAGTAGGCACGTTTGTTCTCTCTCTCTCTCTCTCTCTCTCTCTCTCTCTCTCTCTCTCTGGAAAGAGGATTGATACCCTTTGACTCATTCCCAGAAGTTGAAAGGAAGGACATGAGATGGGACAAGCCTTTCCATAGTTCATATTTCCTTAGGGACTCGGGGTTTGGGGGAGTGGAAAGGGGCAGGCAGAAGGATGGGTGGTTCTTTTGAGCTCTCGTAGCAGTTTGCCGTCTTTCATTTATAGGCCTTTTGTGCGCCATGTTGAAAGACTTGTTTACTGACCCATAAATACGAACTCCGAGAAGCCACTCTCTGTGACTCACTTGACTTTGTGTCCCTGGTGCCTGACACACTGCCTGGTGCAGAGTCCTCCTCGGTGTACTACTGTTTGCTGTCTGGCTGGCTGACCAAATGTATAATTTACTCTGCTTTTGTCACGAGGAAGCCTTAGTTGCTGAGGTAGTCCAAAAAATGTTGTTAAGCCTAGTACAACTCTCATTAGGTTTGAAATGAGACATCCGGAAGCTTCGCCTGCTTGTTCGCATCCCAGTGTGGATGGTTGTCACACCCTCCGTCACTATATCTAGGCTGCAGCTGGCTCACCCCATTGCTCAGAGAGAGTCCTTTGCTAACGAGGCCAAGGTTGTGGGTTTGATCCCTGGCCCCTGACTGCAGCGAGCCATCTGTCTTCACAAAGGCATGTCACTGGATACAAGGGGAGGAGTGTCTGCAGGGGAGAAGCTGGAGTCCATTCCGGGAAGGACAGCTCCCTGACAGCTGGCCAGAGCGTCCTTTTGGACTCTGAAGGATGTCTTTTTCTTCTCCCACTTTCCAACTCTGGATATCTGGTTTTTATGTCAAACTTTTTCAAAGTAGGTGGTACTGAGGGTTGCGTAAATGAAAGGGAAGCAATTCTGAAACCTGAGAACTGAGAACAGTTGACCTAGAAGATACATGGCATATTTCTGGTTTTCTCGGGTTACAAGTGTTGACAATGTCCAGAATCCTGATGGGATGTATTTCATAATGTAAGAAGTAGCTTCTGGTCCCCTCTGTAATCAAGAAAATTCTTTTTCAGCAAGGAAATGGGGAAAGGGATTTTAGAATATAAGATTATGTTCTATCTTTTCTTTCTTTTTGGGGTACTCAGCTTTTTAAGTGTCATGGGTACGCTGGCTCTATGAACAAGGAGAGGCGGGTACAAAGAGAGCTTTTGCTGTCAAGATGATTGCAGTTTGGCTGGTGTATAGATACAAGTTCAAATGAAAATCAGTATGGTAAGTGCTACCTATGCCGCAAATGCATACAGAGTTTTGGGAGCACCCAGGAAGCAGTACCTGTCTCTTCCTGTGGAAGCTAGGAAAAGTTTCCCAAGGCTGGCCTTGGTCCTGGGTCTTGAAGGTCGACTTAGAGTTCCCTGGGACCCTTCAGACAGGGAGGAGTGTATGTGAAGGCACAAGGGCAGGGAAGTTTGCCTGAAATGCCTGGAAAGTTTTTTTAAAAAACCTCAAAATCCTCATTATCCACACAGCTCTCTAAGAAGCTGTCAGGCGGGCTTGTTGCTTGGAGTAGGAGTACCGCTCCCCCAGGTCCCCACACTACAAGGAAAGCCCCTGAGGGTGTATGGGACATCATAGGTAGGAGAGTACCAGGCCTTGCTGCCTGCTGGTCCCTGCTCAGTGAGAAAGGAGACAAGAAACAGGTGGAAAATAAATCCCCTTGTGGCCTTGGTTCATTCAGCTCACGATGGTTCTGACTTTCATTCACTCAACACGTATTTACTGAGCACTTCCTGTATGCCAAGCTCTATTTGAGAGCCTTGGATCATGTCAGTGAGAAAAGCCAAGGTCTCTGTCGTGGAGGCGCATGCACTCCTGTGGGGCATGTGAATCCATCTAAGCTCCCTGAGGCAGGGATGGCACCCCTGGTTCACCAGGGCATCCTCAGGGACCAGCCTGGAAGCTGATATGAAACATTGCTCAATAATTGTTGAAATAGCCTACTGCTTAAGAGTTTCATAAGTACTAGTTGGTAAGAAAAAACAAGTAAGAAGGCAAATGATTTCTTTGCTGTAAGAGACCTATTGTGTTAACGTGTAATTGATCTTTAGCTACAAAATTCTTAGTCACAGCGGAGGAAAAATACTGAATATACTCTAGCAGGGGTACTTTTCCCTCATTACCCAAGAAGTTGACATGGACTAGAAAAAGTCTTTTATTCACAATACTGATGTGATGTTTGCATGATAATTACAAGTGATAACTGCATTTAAGTGTTTTGTTGGCCTGGGTCAAACGTTGAGGTCAGAAGATAATTTAGAAGGACACGTTAAAGGGAGGAATTGTCTTTCCCACCCAGCTCCCAAGAAATGAAAAGAGAAATAAAAAATGTATTGTCTTGGCATTGAAGTTCCACCCCTCACAAGCTGACATAGTTCTCAAGTCCCGAGTTTCTCCCAGCCTTGGTTTTCCATTTTGATTTTGGAGCTCAGGCTTGCTTCCCACATACATTTCCCCCTTGGTGTGATAGTACAGAGGGACAGGTGACAATATTAAAGAGCTGAGAATATTGTTCAGACTTGTCAAACAGAACAGGACAAAACCAGGCACTGCCGGGATCTTGTAGGTAGGAATGTACATCTTGGAGCCTGGCCTAGGGCCGTCGGGAGGGTCAGGAAGGAGGGCAAGTGCCGGAGCTTCAGTGCCCTCCCTGGGTGTCCTGACTGCCTGTGGGGGCCAGCGCCGATTGTCAGGAGGTCATGCTTTTGTGCTGACCTAAGGGCCAGCAAAGAAGCCCTGGTAAGGAGGAGGTTCAGCAGCAAGAGGTTGAAAAGAAAAGGAAGGAGAGAAGAAAAAATGGAAGTAGGTCAAGGGAAGAGCAGAATTTGTCCCTGTGAGAAGTGGTAGGCTTTCCTGCCAGAGGGGAGACGGTCTGAACAAGACCAAGGCTGTGGGACTGGCCTGAGCTCTCTCTGCTGGGTTGGGGACAGACAGTGAAATTCGCCTGCCTGACAGGTTGAACAAGCAGCTGGTGCTCCGGGCACTTGAGGGCCCTTTGCTCCTTGGTAATAGCGGAGCTGTTGGGATCCATTCCACGTGGAGAGCAATGCACCCAGCTCAGGAAGCTTGCCAAAGAAAAGGCAGGAGATGAACCCCAAGTTCTGACAGCTTGCCAGAGTGCCCGCTGCTCAAATGCTGGCAAGAACATTTGTTTTGAGAATAGTTTGCCATAATGAATTCTGACATCAGTGCACTCTCTCGGTTAAGGGTGTTGAAATGGAATAAATGACCTAATGTCAAGGGTCTGTGGAAACCCTCAAAACCAGGGAGATTCCCTTGGCTCTCTAGTCTTCATTTTGGAGCGAGGATCTTAAACAACAGTTCATTTTAGATACTTAATGGAGCTCAACCTGTTAAGAATAAACATAGTTTAGAGATACGAAGGCAATCGTAGGTTTTGTTTACTTCCCTCAAATTGGGTTATCTGACAGCATTTGGAATATAATTCATGCAAATTAATTTCCATTTTTCGTTCCTTCCTATCATGATTATCTACGTAGCTTAAAACAAATTTTTTCGTGCTCTCATGGTAACAGTGGAAGTGATTAGTTGAATAAAATTATGTGATTAAAAAATGTTTGATTCGTATAGGACTTGCTGAGAATTGTATGTTTTTGCATTTGGGGCACCTTAAGATGTGCAGTCTTTCACCTCCAGTCCTTTCCTTGCTGTCAGGTTGCGCTGTGGCCAGGCGGGATCAGCGCACAGCTGTCCTTCCCTGGGGCCACCGTCATTTGAATATGCCACAGCCACGGGCCTTCTCCCTTTACGGTTATTGTGGATTCTTTGTTTACAGCAGGATTCTTCCCAGCTTGAAGAAGAATTTGATTCTGAATCCTAAACACTTTCCAAGAATAAACTGTAAACAGTTTGAGAAAAACTCACATTGGCTTCAAAGGCTGAACTGGAAATATGCACCCAGTTGCGGGTTTTGCCTCATGTGTGTGGCACCTTCAGTCAGGAAGACTTCCTCTGTTTCTCCACCAGAGGGCCCCGGTCCTGCATGGGAGAAACCATCGTGCACCTTAAAGGGGAATTGAATTTCTCTGTCCATCATTTCTCTCTTTAGGCAGCCGAGGGCATTAGCCTCAGACACTGGGCTTCACCTGGGCCAGCGGATTTTCTTTCCAGTTTTGAACCAGTACCTAGGAGTATCTCACTAGCTGTCATCACTGGAGCACACAGAATTGATGTTATAAGTATCTTAAATAATTTGCATGTTACTGGTGCAAAGCACAGACCCGAGCTCTTGGATTCCTATTTTGTTCTTTCTTCTAGAATAACACTTCTGTTTTCGAGCTCTCATTTACCCAGGAAGGTAATAGAATATGGTTGAAAGTTCCCAGCTCACTCTGTCATTGGGTTTTTGAACCTGAGCAAGCCCTTTTACTTCTGTGTCATAATGGACCAGCTTGTGTTGGGTCGTTTATAGCTAGAAAATTCTGTGCTTCTATAACTATCTAAGTAGCTCATTCTGCAAGGAGGGCATAGGAGGCATTCTGAATGACCAATTCTTATTTGTCGCCTTCCCCGGGGTATAATGTTTAGATTTGATACTGCTTATTCAAGGCCTAATTTTCACCCTAGTAAATCATCCCTTTCTATGAGGGTCTTCGATTATGTTTCCTTGGCCAAACGCTTATTTCATACAGTGCAAAGTATGAGTGTGAAAAATAAATATGAGAAAGAAAATAACTTTCCTTTTGTACATAGTAGGAGCTTAATTAGCGATTCTGGAATAAAATTAGACTACCATATTCATACCCATGCCTTTTTTAGCTGTAGCTATTTCCTTCCCTCCATGTTACTTAAGAGAACCAAGATCCAGTCCAAAGCAAATGCACTTCGTTGCCTGTGAACGTGGATCGCATAAAAACAAATGAAGGAGAAAGCAGAGTAGATTGCACGTCCCAGGGCCTGTTACCTAATTTTTATTCACATCCCTGTTAGGTTTCCTTTAGTGCTGCTTAGAGTCCCGAGCACAAGCTTATCTTTTTATGCTGCCATAAAGCTTCTGATCTGATATTATCTGATGTGTGTGGGTGAGAGGAATATGGGAGTATTTGTATACCTATGCCAATAAACCGTTATCTTAAAGTTCTCGGGCCCTTCTTGTGAATGAGAGCCCCGGGATGTTGTGTAGGTATAAGATACGAACTAATGGCCCTCGTGAGTGCTTGTAACTTACAGAACCCACATTCAGCTTGATTTAATACCTTCGCATGATTTGAAATGTCATCCAAGAAGAGAGCCAAATACCTAGAGCATCTGCCACAGCCTGCAGAGGCTGACAGGTTTGCACCGGCTGACCTGCTCTGTGGCTTTTTGGAAAGATGAGATGTGTTCTAATGAGCAGGTTATAAATATCACCAAGTTATGTCATAGGTGGTGGCAGCACTCAATGTAAAGGGACCAGCTGGAAAATGTTCCCAGCAGAACCAGCCGGGCAGTTTTCAGAGAGAACAAGTGGGGCTTGAATATATCGATGAGGATGTTGCTAAAGAATTATCTGTGCCTTAATGAAATATGTCACTCAACCACGTCTCTGTGGGGTATGTGGGACAGTGAGGTGAGGTGTGTTTTGGTCACACTCAGGAAGCTCAGGTTCCAGTTGTCAAACTCATTCTCAAAACAGGCCTCTGACCTGTTGCTTCTTGTTGTCAGTGCAGGGTTCAGAGAAGTTGGTTTGATGAATTTACTGGACAGTGATTTATGTTCTTAAAGATGCAGAGTGGTTGCTTGGTGGAGTCCCTGATTTTTCATACCTTTTATCCTTGCCCTGCCCATAAAAATTGCAACAAGAAGCCTTTACCCACATTGCACACAGTGCCTTGCTGGTATTCCTGTACCCTTTTGCCCAGTGTTGTCACCCACCTTTAAAATGAAAATGTACATTTCACCCCCACTCTGCTGGGCCATTCTAAGTTTGAAGGTAGACTCTTGTAAGAGGTCTTGATTTTTTTTTTATTTATTGGCCTTAGAGCTGATTTTCAGATTTTTATTCATTTTTATTTATTTATTTATTTTAGATTTTTATTTTTTGAGGAAATTTGGTAGGGTTTAGAAAGCACAAAAGACCATCAATCTTAGGTCATATTTTTCGGAGTTGACCAAAGAGGATCGGATCAACATGTGCAGAATAACTGTTTGCTTAAAATCTAGCCAGTAGATTTTAGGTAGACAAAATGCATTGAAATATGCACATAAAATATTTAATATTAATACGTGCCAGATAGAAACTCTGTCAAATTCTGTGTACACGCAGGAACTTGACGAGAGGCGTCGGAAGATTTAGAGAGCTCCTCAGAGCGGTCGAAACGAGAACAACTCAGAACCTGCGGATGGTAAGTGTGGCCAGTGACTTGTTTGAGGCCAGCACAGTGCTTGTCTCATCTGTGTTTACGTTTGCATGTTTTTGTATTAATATATAAATAGTAATTAACCCATTTAAAGCATACGATTCAATGGTTTTTAACATATTCACAGAGTTGTTTAGCTATCGCTAATATTTAATTTCAGGACATTTTAATCAAAAGAAGCTATACTCGTTAGTAGTCACTCTCCATTTTCCCCTTCCTGTAGCCCCTGGCAACTGCTGACTTATTTAATACTTTCTGTTTCTATGGATTTGCCTGTTTTGGACATTTTATATAAATGGAATTATATAATATGTGGCTTCCTTCACTTATCATCATGCTTTCAGGTCTCTTCCATGTTGCAGCATGTATCAGTATTTCTTTCCTATTTATTGCCAAATAATATTCTGTTGTGTGGATATATCCCATTAACTTACCCATTCATCAGCTGGTGGACATTGAGTTGTTTCCACTTTGGGGCTGTTACAAATAATGCTCCTATGAATGTTCATGTACAGGTTTTTATGTGGACATGCGTGTTCTTTTCTCTTGGATGTATACCTAGAAGTGGAATTACTAGGTTATATGGTGACTCTGTGTTTAACATTTTGGGGAACTGCCAGACTGTTTTCCAAAGCGGCTGCACCATCTTACGTCCCCACCAACGTTCCCAAGGTTCCAGTTCCTTCACGTCCTTGCCAGCACTTGTTACATTTTGAGTTGTAGCCGTCCTAGTGGGCATGCAGTGATATCCCAGGGTGGTTTTGATTTGCCCTTCCCTGCTGGCTGATGTTGAGCATCTTTTCATGTGCTCGTCGGCAGTGCTCTCTCCTGAAACGTAAGAAGTGCAGCCTGTAGGGCAGGTAGACTGTGAGCCTCCTGGATGCCAGTGTGTTGCCGGGATTGGCTGTATGCTTACGATTCATACCAAAACCCACACAGAGCAATGCAGATTAGATCCTGAGGGGTACTAGTTGTTTGGCAAATTATGCTGACTGTAAAATTTGGAAGACAAATATAAAAGATAGTTAGGTTAACTGGATGATTAGCAGCTTGGCTCTCCTGTTGACTTGAAATCTCTCTCTTCCTTTTTAATCCTTTCCTTTTCCTATCTAAGGAGGTTCATTAATTACACCTCTGCAGCTTACCACACAGAGCCATAGCCATTTGGTGTTTGGGTGAAGGCCTGGAGCTTATTAGAAGCTAAGCAAATGTCACATGTCACAATTGATGTGGCACCCCCATGAAAGATTGCAATTTCTTTTGTCTTTTGTCATCCATGCTGTTGTCCTCCCTTTATCATCAATCCTTTAAATGCTGCGGGAAATTATTCAGCTGGGCAAGACTAAGAGATTCATGTTATAGGAAATGAAGGCATTAACTTCGTTTTGGTGTCTTCAGTTTTAGTAGGTAGATGTACAAATTGTGGGGCCAGATGGCTAAGCAGTAGGCTTTTCTAGAATTATGGGAGTGAGACAATATGAGCAACTTCACACACACACACACACACACACATATACACACAAACATGCATACACACACACACACACACACACACACACACACACACACACACTGCCCCACCACTAAGAACTCACTTGGCCCTTGATGTGATTTGTAGGTGTCTTAAAAAGTTCAAACAAAAGATTTAGATTTCTAGGGTCCTTCAAGACAAAAGAACCTGCGAGAACATGGATAAAAATTGTTGCCAGCTGCTTTTTCTCTCAAATTGACCTATTCCCAGCATTTCCTAAAACTTCTCAACTGGTCAGTATGAATAGCTTCTTCCAAGATATGGAAGCATGATGAAAGTAATGGATTAAATTGGCAGGTGAATTTTCTTCATTGGTTTAAAAGTACATTAAAAAGGCCAATCTTTCAAAGTTGCTTAAATACAGAACATTTGTTCATGCTGTTCAGTCTCAAATATATATATTTGATTAAGGAAGTGCATGTTTTTTCCTCAGTAAAAGGTGTGAGTGCACTAAATACACCTCAGGAATCTGCTTACTGCTGACTTCAACATTATTTTACCAAATTAGAGAATATCCTCCATTATTGTCTAAGGTTTATAATTTTCAAACCAATAGGTTTTAACTTTTATTTATTTATTTATTTTTTCTTTTCACTCACTCACTCACTCACCCACCCATTCACGTCAGATTTTAACTTTTGAAAATCCTACGAGCTCGCATCAATGTTTGTTCTGAGAAGGGTAGGGAAGAGGCCCCTGCAGAATGTCTGGGCAGACTGGAGCTGCTGCCTAGTTAGTGTGAACAGGAGGGAGACGCTACCCACTTGTGTCGCACTGAGGTACAGGTGTGCCTTTTTGATCTCAGCTGATGATCTTCAAGTGACCTACGTTAAACCGTTTCTGATTCTTCGAGTGCTTAACCAAAGATGTGCATCAGGATTATCTGAAGAACTTCAAACAAATACATATCTCTATGCCCAACCTCAGAAATTCCAACAGAGTCGGTCTGGGCCAGGGCCCGAGAACCTGTGTATTCTAAAGTTTCCACGTGTCATTCTTTCCCACCCTAGTTGAGAAGCACTTTCTTGGTCTTATTCACTGGTGTCTTGGTTTACACTGGACCTCAAAAAGTTTCTCCAGATAATGCCATTCAAAAGACAGCGTTTCCATTAGTCTTCGTATCTATGATTCTTTTAATATTCACTGATAATTGCAAATTGATGACATTCTTATGAGATGGAAAAGTTGCTTGGTAAATTCTATCTGGACCATATCAGAGAAGGATTAAAAAATACATTTATAGTAATTCCACCCCTAGGTATATACCTCAAAATATTTAAAACAGGTGGTCAAACAAAAACTTGCACGTGAATGTTCATAGCAGCACTATTTACGATAGCCAAAAGGTGGAAACCAAATGTCTATGAACTGACGAATGGGTACACGAATGGTCTATCCATGCAATGGAGTATCATTTAGCCATAAAAGGGAGTCAAGTACTGCTGCATGCACAGTATGGATGAACCCAAAAACATCATGCTGAGTAAAGGACCCATATCGTATCATTCCATTTATACAAAATGTCCAAAATAGGCAAATCCATAGACACAGAAAGCTTACTAGTTGTTCACAAGGTCTGGGAGGAAGGGGAATGGGGAATGATTGCCTAAAGGATATAGAGTTTTTGGGGGGGGGGGTGATGAGAATGTTCTGGAACTAGATAGTGGTGATGGTTTTACAGCATTGTGAATGTACAGAATGCCATTAGACTGTACACTTTAAAATGGTTAAACAGTTTCTGTTCATGTCCTTTGCCCACTTTTTAATGGGGTTGTTTGATTTTTTTCTTGTTTGCCTGAGTTTTTTTATAGATTCTAATTATTAGCCCTTTATCGGATGTATAGTATGCCAATATTTTCTCCCATTCTGTAGGTTGTCTATTCACTCTAATGATAGTTTCCTTGGCTGTGCAGATGCTTTTTAATTTGATCAGGTCCCATTTATTTATTATTATTGGTGCTGTGATTGTTTTGGGGGTCTTCTTCATAAATTCTTTGCCAAAGTCGATGTCTATAAAGTCTTCCAGGATTTTCTTCTAGAATTCTTATGGTTTCAGGCCTTAGGTTTAAGTCTGTTATCCATTTCAAAAGAAGATAGACTAATGGCCAACAAACATATGAAAAAATGTTCAACATCTCTAATCATCAGGGAAATGCCACCTGGTAAATTAAAACCACAATAAGATATCACTTAACTCCAGTGAGAATGGCTTTTATTAAAAAGTCCCAAAACAACCAATGTTGGCATGGATGTGAAGAGATAGGAACACTCATATACTGTTGGTGGGACTGCAAACTAGTACAACTTTTATGGAAAGTAGTGTGGAGACACCTCAGAGAACTCAAAGTAGAACTACCATTTGATCCAGCAATCCCATTACTGGGTATTTGCCCAAAGGAAAAAAAGACATTCTATAAAAAAGATATCTGCACTCGAATGTTTATAGCAGCACAATTCACAATTGCAAAGATGTGGAAACAACCCAAGTGCCCATCAATACACGAGTGGATTAATAAAATGTGGTACATGTATACCTTGGAGTACTACTCAGCCATAAAAGAAACAGTGAACTAATACCTCTTATGTTAACTTGGATGGAACTGGAGCCCATTCTTCTAAGTGAAGTATCACAAGAATGGAAAAACAAACACCACATGTATTCACCGTTAAATTGGTATTAATTGATCACCACTTAATGTGCACATATGGAAGTAACGTTCATCGGGGACCAGGCAGATGGGAGGGGGAGGAGGGAATGGGTAAATTCACACCTAATGGGCGTGGCGCACGCTGTCTAGGGGATGGGCACACTTGTAGCTTTGACTCAGGCAGTGTAAAGGCAATTTATGTGATCAAAGCATTTGTACCTCCGTAATATTCTGAAATAAAAAAAATTAAAAACAAATAGTTAAATAGCCTGAGCAACATAGCGAGACCCTGTCTCTACAAAAAATAGAAAAAGTATCTTAGCACGATGGCACACTTGTATAGTCCCAGCTACTTGGAGGCAGGAGGATCGCTTGAGCCCAGGAGCTTAAGGTCGCAGTTAGCTGTGATGATGCCACTTCACTGTAGCCTGGGCAACAGAGTGAAACCCTGTCTCAAAAATAAAATAAAATGGTTAAAATGGTGAATTTTGTGTTATGTGAATTTTACCACAAATTTTAAAAAATACACAAAAAGTACATTTAATGACCAAGTTTGTACATAAACATCCAGGCCTTAATTCAGGCCTACTTCCCTCCTTGAATTCTAAATTTATTTTATAGTTACCAGGGATTTTTAAGCATTTAAACTACAAACTAAATATAGGTTGAGTAAAAGGTATGATAGATATTGGTGATCTTGTTGGAAATTTCTCATGTTTATCTCATTTTCTGAACTTCATTTGAGCTTTCCATGGACACAACCAAATGTCCTTTCAGTGTACTGATGAAGTGATGCCTTTAAAATATGCAATCACATCAAAACCCCATTTAAAAATCTCTCAGGAAGGTTAATATTCTAAGGGAAAATGAGATTTACCATGAGCTGTCTAGCAATGGACAAGCAAACTGGTAAGGGCAGAAATTTTGACAACTTTAGAATTCCTGCATGGCAGATATATCCAGAAAATGAAGTTCCTTGTTCGTTTTTTCCCTTTTAACATTTATTTCTCAGCTCTAGTGAGTGGAAGTTATTTTTGCCGGTGGAATTTTCTAGCAGAAGTCATTAGCTTATATGATTGCAGTGAGATCAAAATGAAACTATAATGGAAGGTTTAAGAAAACAGTTCAGGAACTGTTTAGGTCCTGAAAATTGTGCTCCTATGAGATCTTTACAGATTGCTCAGTGGGGGATGATCAGAGTACATTTAATTTCAAATTTTTATGGACACTTAAAGCCAGTGAGTCTTACTTGGGAATAATCAAGAAAATTTGCCTTTACCCAGTGGTTATCAGAAACCATTAGGCTAGTGATTTGGTTGCATTTAAATTTCCTTGTGGTGATTTGAGAGATTTCACATGGATAAAAGCTTAACAAAGCTCCCTTCTGGAACATTTTTTTTCAAAGGCTCATTCTCTGGGAAGATGAGCATTCTTTGTCTCATCTTGCAAAGAATGCTAAAACCCTACTGGTTGAAATTTTATTGTGCTGCCTCTGGTTGATCATGGGCAGTGGGGACTACACTGGGATGCAGTGCTTCTGTTTTCAGAGGGATTTTTAAAAAATTGTTTATCTTCTTCTTTGTCACTGGAAGATTATGAACTAAATGAAGTGATATGCATCAATCAAAAAAAATGCTTCTTAGGACATGCCACATACTCCTTCCCCCCCATACATCATACATGGTACTGTTCTAGGCAGCGAAGTCCCAGAGGGTTTGGGAAAGCATATTAATCTGCATCTCACTTAGGAAGACAAGACCCAGATGTTTCTGGGTTTTCACAGTGAGGAAGGAGATACCCATCCAGCTTTGCAGAAAGGTCTGTTTTGATCAGGAACCCCAGGCCCCGCTTTGCCTTCTCTGTTGCACAAGGCCAGGAGGCCCAGGACACACTGAGGACAGAGCACTCAGGTGCTGAGTCCCAGGGGTGGGCCGTGTAGGGCCGGCCATTGGTGTCTCCAAGGAGGAAAACATTCTAAATATCTATAGGGGACATCAGATCATCAGTGGAGAGATTTTTTTTTTTTTTCAGGAATTGGCTTTATCAGATATCAATTGGGAGGTGGTGAAAATATCTGCAGGTCACCTGTTATTTATAAGATCTCTTGGGAAAGGGCTTAGCTAAAAGTTTCAGTTGTTTCAGGTTTAAAACATGTTTACTGTTCCAGAGCGTAATAGAGACAGGGTGGCATTTGAAGTGCATGAACTTATTTTGTTTAAAAGAGTTCAGATGTCTTAGTGTATCATATTTTCTTTTCCTTTTTGTCATAAACTGGTATAATTTTCATCATAAGAGTAAACATTTTAAATTATGAGTCTTGCAGTAGTGCTTAGCGCAGAGTGATGACATAAATATTTATTGAATGAGTGCACGAATGAATGAATAATACAAAATAGTTTCATGGCTATGCTTTTCCTCCTTTGTGTTCCCAGACAATAGCCAGGCAGCTGGCAGAGATCTTGTTGCGGGGCATGTGTGAGCAGAGCTATTGGAACCCCCTGGAGGAGCCACCATGCCAGTCCCCTCTGGACGATCCTCTCCGGAAAGGAGCAAACACAAAAACCTACACCCTCTCTCGGAAAGCCCGCGTCTACTCAGGAGAGAAGTATGCAAGTTGATGTCCTCAACTTGGGAAAACTGGGAAAATGCAAGGATGAGTAGAAGTAGGAAGGCAGATTTTTTTTCCCCTAAAAGAAAATCAGATGAACAAGCCTCATTTTCTAATTTAATTGATACCTTATTACTTTTCATAACTTTCGCAAATATCTGTGCGCTAGTGGGGACATTTGAAGTAGAAAAATGCTCTCACCCCAGTACTTGGCTGCCATTCACAGCCATCACTCTTGGTCTTTGGAATTTTTGTTCCACTTATTATAAGAACCCCAGCGTTAAACAGCGATCAACAAGGCTGTTGGTAAGCCAGAGCTAACATTTTTTCTATTCTTCAGCAATTCCTTGATCCTTTTGTTTAAAATCTTGTTCTAAACTGAACTCGATGTAAGAAGGAGAATTAAATAATTTGCAAGTGATTGGAAGGTTATGTCTCTTTAGAACTTCTTTATGTTTTTAAGTTTTAAATTTGGGACATAATCACCTTGGAGGAAAACGGGCCAGAGAACCACATAGTCTTGGCATCAGGTCAGGTCAGAGGAAGCAGGACACAGGAGGGAGCGAGACAGTGAGAAGGGCAGGGAGACAGAGACAGTTGTTTACTTATACCCAATTCCCCCCGTTAGAGCCTTTAATTCCCACTGTTGCCTGTTCCTACAAAGACAAGGCCTGATGGTTTTTCAGAATCTCTGCATGAAGAAAAGGAGAACATTCGTGAACAAAGATGGATAACTTTGGTGTTAGCAAATAGGGAAAGTGGCTGAGAGGCTGCAGGCTGCTGCTTCTGACGCCCCAGGGAAAGCACTGACAGAGATGGGTGACTAGATACTCTCTCCATGTGTGACATCTGAAGATGATTATTGCATTTGCAAAGGGAGACAGCATTTCTCAAGGCCGCTGCCCGTTAATAATCCTCTTAAGTTGACCCTGGCATTTCTCTCCTTCATTGCCTTCTTGTTCAGTTTGCATTTCTTATGTGGATTCAGACAAGTTAGTATATTCTTGGCTTTTTCTGTAGGCTTATTTTAATTTCATTTTCATCCCCCTTTTCCATGGCCTTGTTGAACCACAGGTTTGTTTAATTCACAGCCTGCGTTTTCTCCTTAGTTTTTACCTGGATTCATGAAGCATCTGTCTGAGCAATTCCCAAGCTCTCACGTTAAAAATGCTGACCCCTCTATATGAACTATTTAGAACAGGTTTAGAGTTCATTTTTTATTATGAACTATTATGCTGTATTTTATTTATTTTTTAAGTAATATTTATATCTTAAAAATAGACCATAGAGTTTTTTTCTGTTTTAGATATTCTTAATAACCAAGGTGCCAGGTACATTAAGAAACGTAGTTTTCACCCTCTACCCCAGTCCAGTTTGACACATGGACGGAGCTGTGTGTCTGTCTGGGTGCTATTCCAGTGTGGCCCCATCCCTTGAAGGCAGATAAGCTTATAGTGCTGGCCACTTCTCTTCTATGTCTTCAGTTACTCAGACTTTGTCACTTTTAACGTCAGATTCCCCACCTGTGTAAGGAGAATTATGGAGGCAAAACGCAGATCGAGCATCCCCATAAAGGGAGGACTAAAGGGAGCATCCTCAGACCAGCACTAGTTACTGAGTCACAAGTTTCATTTCACACAAGTAAACATGATCAGGTTTTTTTAACTGTTTTATTGAGACATAATTTACGTATTATACAATTCAACAATTTAAAGTGTAATTCAGTGGCTTTTAATATACTCATATAGTGTATTAAATATACTCACATATTGTGGTGCATCCATAACCACAATTGACTTTAGAAAATTTTCATTATCCCAAAAATAAACTCAGCACCTCTTTGCTGTGGTCCCCCTGTCTCTTAGTCCCTTGAATTTCCATTTGAATTTAGGATCAGCTTGTCCATTTCTGGAAAAAAAAAAGAAGAAGCTGGGATTTCAATAGGAATTGCATTGAAGTTGTAGATCAATTTGGGAGTACTGCCATCTTAAAAATATTAAGTCTTCTGATCTATGAACATGAGCTGTCTTTCCATTTATTTAGGTTGTCTTTAATTTCTTTCAACAATGATTTATAGTTTTCAGGATACAAGGTTTTCACTTCTTTTGTTAAACTTATTCCTAAGTTTTGTGTGTGTGTATGTGCTAATTTTTTTTGATGCTATTGTAGGTGGAATTGTTTTCTTAATTTCATTTTTGGATTGTTCATTGCAAGCATGTGGAAATAACAATTGATTTTGTATATTGATCTTGTATATTGCAGCCTTGCTGAACTTCTTTATTAGTTCTAATAGTTTTTTAGATTCCTTAGGATTTTCTGTGTAGAAGATCATGTCATCTGCAAATAGAAATAATTTTATTAATACTTTTTTCTTTCTAACCTGGATGCCTTTTATTTCTTTTTCTTCCCTAATTGCGCTGCCTAGAGCCTCTAGTACAATGTTGGATAGAAGTGGCAAGAATAGACATCCTTGTTTTGTTTCTTATCTCCACAGGGGGAAAGCACAAAGTGTGGTGTTCAGTGTGGGTTTTTATAGATGTCCTTCATCAGGTTGAGAAATGTCCCTCCTGTTCCTAGTTTGTTGAATATTTTTATTATGAACGGATGTTTAATTTTGTCAACTACTTTTTCCACATCAGTTGAGATGATCATGTGGTTTTTGTCCTTTATTCTGATGATGTGGTTTATATTATATCAATTGATTTTCAGGTATTAAGCCAACCTGCATTCTTGAGATAAATTTCACCAGGTCATAGTGTATAATCCTTTTCATTTATTGCTGGGTTCTATTTCCTAGTATTTTGTTGAACATTTTTACATCTATATTCATAAAAGATATTGTTCTGCAGTTTTCTTCTCTTGTGATGTCTTTGTCTCATTTTGGTATGAGGGTAATACTGGCTTCATAAAATGAATTGGGGAGTACTCCCTCCCCTTCTATCTTTTGAAAACGTTTGTGGAGCATTGGTATTAATTCTTCTTTAAATGTTTGGTAGCATTCACCAGTGAAGCCATCTGATCCTGGACTTTTCTTTATGGGAAGTTTTTTGAATACTAATTTAATCTCTTTACTTGCCATAGGTCTATTCATATTTTCTGTTTCTTCTTGAATCAGTTTTAGTGGTTTGCATCTTTCTAGAAATTTGTCTATTTAATCTAAGTTATCTAGTTTGCTGACACACAGTTGTTCATAGTATTCTCTTATAATGTTTTTACTTCTGTAAGCCTGGCTATCATGTCCTCTCTTTCATTTCTCATTTTAATACTTTCAGTCTTTTCTTTCTTTTTGGGGGTCAGTCTAACTAAAAGTCTGTTGATTTTGTTGATCTTTTTGAAGAACCAACTCTCAGTTTTGTAAATTTTTTTTTCTGTTGTGATTCTGTTTTCCATTTCATTAATTTCCACACTAATCTTATGCCTTCAGTTATCACCATCAGGTTTTAGCTTTCTAATTTTGTGTGTTCACAACTCTACTTCTTCCCTGGAATATTAGTGAAGAGGGAAAACCTGTTGGGGTTATCCTTGTTTGGGGGTTCCCTTATTACCAAGGCAGGACTATCTGATCAGTCAACAGTGGCAGGAAGGACATTATCACCAGGTCAGTTATGCTGGTTTGGAGGTGGGAAAGGGAATCCATAGATAATGTTCAGGCCTCATTTGAGCCAATTGTCCCAAACTCTTCCTTCACTTAGTCTTTGATGAGAAGTATAAGTATAAAGCAGAATTTAGGTGGCACAGATCCTGAAGGCCCCAGATGACTGCAAGGACCACTCAGGATAGTTGGTCATGATGGGACATAACTGAAAAGTGAGCTCTGCCAGGAAGCTCCATCCCTACCACTGAGATCAGATATGGAACAGGTGCAGGATGCCCACTCTCTGCCCGTCTTGAATTTGGAAAGGAAATAAAGTGTTGAAAGTTCTGGATAGGAAGAGAGGAGGGATCACCTGTCATGGGCCTCCTTGTTTTCTTCCTTCTGGGTATTTCCATGAAGAATTTTAATCAGCTTTTGATTACTTGTTTTTAGGGTAAGCTTTTCTTTGACACATAACAAACAGAGAGAAAAGTAAACAAAAGTATAAAACTTGATGAATTTTCACCAAGTGAACATATCCATGTAATCAGCATCCTGATGAAGAAAACAGACCTTGCCAGAACCCTGGAAGCCCTCTTGGTGCCGTCTCCCAGTTTGAAATTTATGTAAATAGAATTATACAGTATTCACTCTCTTATGTTTAACTTTTGTCTAACTTTATGTTTGAAAGATTCACCTATATTTGTTGCATGTGGCAATAATTTTTTTATTGCTGCAAGGTGTTCCATTTTATGACTATCCTCAAAAATATTGATCTGTTCTACTTGTGATATATGCATGGGGATTCTCACCCTTGTCCCCATGTGTCTTCTGTAGAATTAGATAATGAATTGGTTTCTCACTGGGGGCTCATAGGAACAGTGCCGCTGTGAACATTCTTGTGCATGTTTCTTAGTGTATTTCAGCCAAGTGTATTTTTCCTTTCGCTTTATCCCTCCTTGTAAAAAGCATTTGAAGTGGCTAAGATAATTAAATGCATATTAGACTAGATAATTAGCACAATGTAAAGCAGGAGATTAAAAACCACTATTGTGGATGGTAGTTAATACTGGACAATATTTTCAGGAAGTGGATGATGAAAAGATTTATTGAATGCTAGGAGTGCCACGCATTGTGCTAAACTTCTTTATAGGTCTAGGAGGAAAAAGTAATTATCATGGAATATTAAGTATAGGTCTGAGCCTCCTATTAGCCAACGAAGAAGTTTTTCTAAGAATGGGGACACCGTTTAAAGTGGAAAGATGAGGTATGTTGAGGGATCAGGACGGCTTCTTGATGGCGAAACCAAAGCTGTGGAAACGACCAGCCACACCACTGGTTGGCCATCAGCTCCTGGCCTCTGGTGCTCACAGCCCACCTGCCAGTCATGGTCACCCTTGTGCAAGGTGATATGCCATGTGGGATTCACCTCATCCACTCGGCAGAGCACAGCTCAGTGGACCGGGGCTGATATCCGTGAAGGACTCTTCTTTCTTTGTTGTTGGAGTTTTTGACTTATATGAATTGACAAAAAGGGAAGGGCTGTGGTGAGGCCCTTTTCCTTTCTTGGTACCCTCATCTTTCTGCACAGTCCTGGGACTGACCATAGATTCTGCCTTCACGTGTTTGGCAGGTAGTGTGACTTGTGGTGGGGGTGGGGGACGTCAGCCATTCTTGGCTTTGAGTCTTCAGGTCTTACCTGGCTGGCTGTATTTCTCCAGGAATTTCCCTAGTAGTATCCCAGCCAGGCATATTACAATTATAAAAGCACATTACTAGACCTTGGAATTAATGTTATCATTGTTTACGAATCAACTTTCTTGTGGGTTGGTGGTGTTCACAGCATTCCTTGAATCTAAATAGGGTCCTGGATGGTGCTTCTGACCTTCAGACATCCAACTTGTCATTAGTCATGCTAGAGGTGACAGAAGAGATGAAATGCAGTTAGATAAAGTTGGATTGATTTCTTTTGTATGATTGTTTCTACCACATACGGTAAAGTTTTTCACCTATCTCTGGAAAACTAAGAGAGAGCCATTATCTGGGAGCCTTTGTTCCCTATGTCTTCTGTAGAATCAGATGATGAGTTAGTAAATTCATCCACAGTAAGAAAATGGGCAATTTGCTTAAAGGTCCCCAGTGAGTTGGTGGCATGACTAGGATTAGGACGCAGCCCTCCCCTTCTCAGCCCAGCAGCAGCATTGGCACTGCCACCTCCTTTGCCAGCCCACCAGCTCGTGGGAGCTCGTCCTCATGCTGCTGATCTGTTTTCTTCCTGTCCCTGTATCTCCCCTGCACTAGCCTTCCTCTGGGTCTAGGGCCCCAGTTTGCCCACTCTTCAAGGCCGAGACCTAGGCACCCCAGGATCTCCTTAGGTTCCTCAGGCTCTTGGACCCCAAAGAGGAGAAGGAAGGCCCCAACAATTTTGACCATCCGCCCTGGGCTCCATGCTTCCGTGAGTGATGAAGAGGGAAGGAATGGCCAGAAATGGGTCCAGAGAATTCCTAATTATCGAGAAGGAGGCTCTGAGTTTGTAGTTTTCCAGACATGTCTCTTACAACTACCCTTTCTCCCCGCCTTCCTCCTCCCAACCCCCGGAGCCTCACAGTGCTCCTGAGCACCCACTGTGCCTGCTGCAACAGTGAGGGCAGAGGAAGCAGCATTAGAATCAGTTAATGTGCTACTTGTTAGCAACTCTGGTAAAAATAACACAACCTAGCACTTAAGCAGGCTGGATGGCTCAAATGGAATTTGGAGATTATCCATGGACTGAATTGGCTGATGTGAAGTCACAATTAGCACGGGCTCTCTCTCTTTTCAATTAATCTGGAGTCGGACAATGCAGAACTGGCTAGCCGTGAAGAAAGGGGTTAATGCTACTGCTTTATTCACAAGGTCCCAATTGCAAGGTCCCCAGCCAGCGCATCAGGAAATGATTGCTGGACGACACACACACACACACACACACACACACACACACACACACACACACACACACAGACACACGGGGAGTAGGGGGAGGGGCTTCCTTAATTCAGGGCCTTAAGGCTCTATTTCTGAATTTAAGGGGAAAAAAGTATTCCATCTTCTGAAAAACCCTTATCACCTCAGGCTGACTCCTTAAGGAAGTCACTGCAAATCCCAGAATCTTGCTCATTCTCAAGCCAGTGTTTTCATAAAATGTTAGCCCTGGAAGAGCAATAGAAACCATCCCTCCAGTGGGTTTCTTACTTCTGTGATGTCAGAGTTGTAAGAAGAGCACCGGGCACTGTATTCTTTCTTTCTAGCTCTTTATCATCCTTCAATGCAATATAAAAATTACCAGTGCTTCAGAGAGAACAGGTATTTATAATTACTTGGCAAACTTTTTCTTTTTTTGGCCTTCTTTGGGTGGAAATCTCTTCAATTAAATGATTGTAATGTTACCTCTGGGAAGATGTAAATTTAGTTTTTATTTCATCATCTTCAAAATATCCAGGAGTTTTTTTTAACTAAGTTCATTTTAATTTATTGTAAACTCTTCTTCACTCCATGCAAAAAAGTTGAGTTTGGCCCAGTTGCTGACAACAATCACAATTCTACTGAAAGAATTCTAGACCTTTAGAACAAGAGGGGAAAAAATTCTGCAAGTCTTTAAAAGTGCTCACAGCACAAAAAAATAGGATATAGAGAATGCAGATTGGGGTTATGTTTGGGTTTTTATTGTTCTCTAATCCTGAGCAACATTGAGCTTAAAAGCTTTTTTTTTAATCCAAGATTTTAGAGTTCAGCCAAATTCCATAAAATAGATTAATAAGACGGCTCTTGCCATAATAAAACATGTGTGTTTAAGTAAGATAGCTTACTAAATTCTTATAGTATTAGAGAAATTGTTCAAACTGAAAAACTGCTTTCAAAGCAGCTTCATTCAGCAGTTTCATTCCCAATCTCATTTCATTTAAATGACAATCTATGTCAGTTAGCAGGTAAGAGGTAAGAAGAGTAGTGAAATGTCTTCAATTTATACCTCCATAATGGGTTTAGGAGAAAGCTTGTATTATTTACTGTCAGTTTATAGAGATCAAAATTTCTGCCTCTATAATAGCAACATATATTTTGGGGGCTTTCATATTTGATTTTTACAACTTTACTTCACCCTTCTGCCTGCCATTAAAATGCATAGCTAAAATGGATTAATTCCGTAGATTACCATAGAAATAGGCAAATGAATTCAAGTGTCCAAATTATACAGTATTTTTCCTGGGTTTTATATAAAAATCCAGAAGCTTTTAGCATTCAGTTCTGCTCGTATTTGTGTATTTTATGTTATTTTGACATTGCAATATATCAACATTGGTTTTCTTTTTACAGCATTTTTTGTCCCCAAGAAAATACTGAAGAAGCCCTGTTGTTACTGCTGATTAGTGAATCAATGGTAAGTGGACTGTGTTTTCATATTGTTCTTCCCCTTGTCCCTACAGTACCTTGTTTGATATGACCATTCCATTGGTATGGTGACTCTTTTTCTTGGGAGAAAATACTTTCTAGAGGGGATACCTGAGTGCGAAAAAATGGTAGAGTTTTAAAAAGAGGGTTGTTTCTTCATTCTTGGACTTGCTAGCAATGTCCCTTGTTCAGCCTGGAGCTTGGCACTTCTCCAGTTAGCAGGTATCTTAGTTCATTCATTCATCTACCACGTATATCGGTTGAACACTCATGCAATTGCATGTAGGGAAGCCACAGCTAAAATGACCACCAAAGGAGCCTTAAAAAGAGAAAGAAGCTCCCAATGGACAACCTTTACAAGCCTTCTCAATTTGCCCTGGTGTGAGGGAAAGTTTTGGGATAAAACACTTGTTGGACATATGAACTTCTGGTCTACATAGCAGGAGCCTGATGAAACGGCCTTCATCTCCAAGCTCCCACCTGTTCCCAGGCACTGCAAGAGCCCAGGCTGTGAGAGCTCACTGGTATTACCTGGCCATGCTGTTGGGAGGGAGTTTTGCCAGATCATCTGATTCCTTTGAAATGTTTTTCTTAGTGTTTGGCCAGGATATTGAATTTTAAGTCTAAAATTGCATCACTTATCATTTATTGGGTTTCTACTCTGTATATCACTAGGCATTACAGCCCTGGCTTGAAATCAGGAGTAATGAGTATTGTAATAGTTAATACCACAGCAGGTAAATTATGTGTGCTAAGCACTTGAGCAGAACGACAGGCTCCTGGAACTGGAAAGGACTAGAGAACATCAGTCCATTCACCTCGTTTTACAGATAAGGAACCTGAGGCCCAAAGCAGGTGAAACTCATGCATCATGCAGTGGTCTACCGCTCCTTCTAGTAGGTTGTACTGTCCTTTCCTCATAACTTCCACCCCACTGCAGACGGGGAGAAAAAGGAATCATAACTCAAGCAAGAGAAGGCATTTTCCTTCTTCTGCTCCCAAACCCACTGTTGAATTGGAGGTATGAAATACACTCAGTTGAAAAGACTTAGAAATGGAGCACAAGAAGAATGTCCACATGAGTAGTCAGGGGCGTCGCTCTCTTGACTCAGTTTAAAACCTTGGGTTTTCTTGTTCTGTGGAATGGCCCAGAGATGTTTACAAGAGCAAGACTGCCTGAGTTACCACTTCCTTTTATTTGGAAGCTCTTTGGCTTCATCAGGATTCCTCTCAAAGAAACAGGTTGCCCCTTGGCTCCTCTTGCCTTGACTGTCAGCTGGTAACTTAGGACAGTATCATTTTCATTCTTGACTGTGCCTTGGTACAGTCAGGGGCAAGGCACATAGGTAACCAGGCTGGCACCTGGTGGCATTCAAGTAGACAAGTCTCACCAGGCTTCATCACCTGATGAGTTCATGGATGGCGCCAGCCATGTTGGCCTTCTAGCTAAGGTGCCTTTATACCAAGCTGGACTCCTCATAGCTTCGCAGATAGTTTCCTTTGGGCAAACTTGGTTGGTCATAGTATAAGAGTTCTGAAAGCGTGATGACCATACATTTTAGATTACTTGGATGATTCTGATTGAAAATATTGTGTTCCGCTGTCAGATCATGTGTTCCAGTCTGGAATTTGGAAAACATGGCCACATCTCTAAAATGCTCGTTCTAAGTGTAGATATCTTTGGAATGATGTCTTCAACTCTCCTGCTTCTTACTTGAAGTGATATAAACCAATAATATTCAAAAGTTGAGATCTCCTTGAGGCAGTCATATTTGGCTCCATGGTATTTAATTTCCAGAATAATCTCTCCAGGGGATGGTGGGATCCAATGGTGTCATCAGTAAACATGAAGGATTAGGTTTCTAACCAACATGATTGTGTTCTCCCTGTAAACCATTCCGTAAAATGTAGGTAGAAATATAAATTCAGTTGCCTTTGGAAGCCTTTTTTCATGTCCTTTGACTGCTTGATTATTCAGCTTTTAGATAGAAAATGTATGTGCCCCATTTCAGAACCAAAATGAAAATTGATGTGTTTTTTGGTGTCTGAGAAAATTGTGTTCTTTGTTGGTTCTGACTTTGACTTAGAAGCATAAATTTGACCATAGTCTCTCCACCTACAAGAAATCATTTGGAATTACTGCTTTCTCCCTGCAAGTCGAATTAGTTTTCCCTTGGAAAAGGGATTATTGAACTATGTTTGCACAGCTACCACTGAGACAATATCTGGAATATTTGTTATTTGTGGATCTGTTAGAGTAGACCTTTTTAACCAAAAGATATGGATACTTTCTTTAAAAATGAAAATAAAAAGCATTTGGCATAACTTGGAAATGTCTCATAAATAGTATTTTTGTTTTGTTGTATTTTGTTCTCTTCCAGGCATTGGTCTCAGTATGGAACATTTATAGCAAATAAATGGAATGAAACCATTTACAGCAGACCCTATTTCCATCAGAGATTCTTTTGTGGAGCCCAAAAGGCAGTCTTAACAAGAAAAACTTAGAATGAAATCTTCAAAAGCAGGCTTATTTCCATAAGAGATGACTCACTTTGTAGGAAGTGGCCTGTCTTATATATTCTTATTTGTCTTTGACATTTAAGAGCAAGGAATTTTAAAGTGAGTAAGTACTGATGGGTGGCTGAAAGTAAATGCCTTGGACTTACACACAAAACGAAGGCATTTTGTCTCATTAGTGAGAGGGAAGGTGTGTGTGTGGCCTTTCCGAATGTCAGGCAGGAAGAGAAACATCAGCCTTCAGGGACAAGTGACCCCAGGTCCTCATGTACCGCTACAGGGAAGGCTGAGTGGCCCTTGCTCTGCTTCTGGGGACAGATGGATCTGGAGACTTCTGTTAATTAGCAGGGAAAAAAGGCAGGCTAAATCTAACTTTGTTGAGTCTGAACTCCCTGTTAGGGAAAAAAGGAGAATGAGCTAGCTGTTAAGTCTCTAATAGCCGTGGTATGTCTGGAGGAATCTGTAGAGAAATTAAATTTCAGGAGTAATGGAAACAAGTTGCTATAAAGAACATTCGTTTTCTGGATACATGAGATTAATAAGCTCAAATGTGCCTGATGTATTTCTATGCTAAGCAGTAGAGATGTGAAATTGACAAGGTGTTCTCTTGAGTCCTCTGTGGTAATATCTTTTAAAGTAAAAGTCTGCTTGTTTCTGTTTTCTCTTATACATCTGTTTTGTGCTTCCCTAATCAAGATTGAATTAGTATTTGTGGTCTGTTCCAGTTGAGATGTCATATAGGGATTTGAGTGTTGCTTGGTAATAGAGGGAAAGTATGATGTATCTCTGTAGGACTGATGGAACTTGATGACACCATTTGGATTAATGGGAGACGCAGGGCTGGGAATTTTCTCCCACTCTTTAATGTGGAGCAGGAGCAGGAGCTGCAGGTAAGACACAGCAGGGCCTCACCCCATGGGTGGGTCTCCCGCCCTAGAGCACAGCTGTGTCTGCAGCGAGGCTGGCTGTGAACCTGAGCCCACGGAAACTCTCCCTGCTTTGCATCCGCTCCCAAAGCTTCCTCCAAACACCTGCTGACAGGTACAGGTGCCTCTGGGTTCACACCTCCAGTACTTCAGCACATCGCATATACCATGTTCTGCAGTGCTCAGGGGAGTTTGAATAAATGACCTGAGGTGACAGGCCCCTCACTTACTCCTGCCCTTGTCTCCAGCCCCTTGGCAAACTGTTAGGGGCAGGAGGGCCTAGGTGGCTTCTCTACCGCTCAGTGACAGCTATGTGCATGGGCTAGCTCAGCATCTGCTTCTCTTCCATCTTGTTTTCAGGCCAACCGGGACGCTGTGCTGAGCAGGATACCCGAGCACAAGAGCGACCGTCTCATCAGCCTGCAGAGCGCGTCTGTGGTCTACGACTTACTGACCATCGCTCTCGGGAGGAGAGGCCAGTACGAGATGCTGTCGGAGGTACAGCCGCTGCGTCTGGTGGGCTCCAAGTGCTGGTTGCTGGTTGTAGGATGGCCTCAGGGAAGGGCTATGAGACCTGGTCTTGGGTCCCCCTCTGTCTCTGGTGGCCACGTAACCCTGGGCCAGTCATTTAACTTTGGTTTCCTCCTCTGCAAATGGGCATTGGGCTAAATGATGAGGTAGCAGAATTGATCTACAGTCTCTTACCACTGGTGGCCCATAATCCACCAGGCTGTGAGTTTGTGTGTGAGGGAAGGCAAGCATTTCTCAAGCAGTTTCTCTTTCAGTTTATTTCCATCATAACCAAAAATCTTCCATCTGTGATACTAATTTCCTTATAAAACAGGTTTCGTTTAAAATATCCACGCAGCTCCCAATGAAATGGCAATTTCGGGCACAGTGTCATCAGGTTAGCCGGTAGACTATTTCATATAAAGTAAACATTGTCTTCATTTACAGTCTTATTTATTCAGAAGGGACCCTAGTGGATTGCAGATCTTGTGCAAGGTGCTGTCATCTTCTCACTCCTTCCATTTCTAAGAAACGCTTAGGATGGAAGCTTGACTGCTTCACAGTTTCAAATGAAGCTGCTTAATCTTGGGCTAAGGTCGTGTGTTATTAGGTTGCCTCCCAGAATGCCAGATCCCACCATGGAAAGGCTAAATAAGTAACGAGATCATTTTATCTTTTCTTTAGCAAAATAAAGAGAAAGAGTGAGGGAGAGAGAGAGAGAGACAACCTATTTTGTTAAAAGGAACTTTCCCATGTTATTTATCTTTCTCTTTCTAAATTTATACCCATTGCAACAGCCTCCGGGCACGAGGACAGGGAGTGAAATACAGTAACAGATTGGCTGAAACCAGATAAGTGGCCGACTCACCCTGCAGCCTGCCAGTGCGTCGCCACGCTGGGCAGGAACCTTGGGGAACAGATGAGCCTGCGTGGCTTGAATCTTTTTTTAGTCTTTGGTTTGGTGACTATACAGGGCAATGGTTACTCAGCCTTCAGAATAAAAAAAAAGCAAACCCCTCACAATCCGCCGAGATAAAGCAGTATGTGCCCTGTCACATGTGGCTCACCCCTGGGACTCCATCCAGGCTTGAGATCAGCCCAGATTGTTCATCACTGAACAGTTTGCACCCCTCTGGGTGCCCTGATTTCCTGGACCTCCTTCTCCTGACCAGCGTAGTTTCTGTGTCTATGTGAAGCCCACCTGTGGGGACAGTGCCACCCAGCTCATAGTTGAATTCTTTTAAGGTGAATTTTTTCCTCCAGACAACCACTTAGCACCTCTTTAGGTCTAGGGACAAGAGTGGTGTGCTTGTCTGCTTCCATCCCATCATGTGGCAATGTCACCTTCCCCCAGCTGGACATTTCCTGCATGCAAAATGGGAGTGAGGAGCTCTAGGGGGCTGGCCTGGTTGACTGGTTGGATGGCCCCTACTCAGGGGTTTCTCATCATTCCATGACTGACTGTGGGGGTGGCTGTCACCTCTGCAGATTCCTCTGCAGGCTGCACCCCTTATGGCACGCACTCCTAGGACCTGGTTTTCACCGAGATGGCTTCCGTCTCGATATCACACGTAGCTTCCATCTTGTGGCGACAGCCTGACACCCCAGTCACTGGAGAGTCTGGTTGCCGGAGCCACTATGATTCAGAGCTCTGTCCCACTAGTCGTGTTTAAAATGGCGGAGACAGTGCCAAAGATGCACTCAGAGATGTCGGAGTGGGAGGGTGGAAGGCAAGGGCATTTATCACTGTATTTCCCCTGGAGCGTTTTGAATTTTGTGTCCTATCTGTGTTTTAGCTATTAAAAATGTAAGTCAGCCGGGCACGGTGGCTCACGCCTGTGGTCCTAGCACTCTGGGAGGCTGAGGCAGGAGGATTGCTCAAAGTCAGGAGTTTAAGACCAGCCTGAGCAAGAAAGAGACCCCGTCTCTACTAAAAAATAGTAATTAATAGAAATTAATTGGCCAACTAAAAATATATAAAAAAAATTAGCCGGGCATGGTGGTGCATGCCTGTAGTCCCAGCTACTTGGGAAGCTGAGGCAGGAGGATCGCTTGAGCCCAGGAGTTTGAGGTTGCTGTGAGCTAGGCTGACGCCACGGCACTCTAGCCTGGGCAACAGAGTGAGACTGTCTCAGAAAAAAAAAAATATGTCCGTTGATAAAGTATGATGAACGTTTATTTCTTAGAGAACATTTATTTCTTCAGCACAGCCAGGGGCTGTGATTGAGGCTGGGGCTACAGTCATGAGCAGGATGTGGCCCCTGCAGACCTGGAGGGCAGCGGCCAGGCAGCAGGCACAGGCGCCCGGGACGGCCAGCCTGGGAAGGGCTGGGCGCAGCTTCCACGTCCATCAGTAGAGGGGGTTGGGCACTTGGCTTCAGCCTTTCTTGCTCTTTCTACCCAGGCAGTTGGAGCTTCCCTTAGCACAGACGACCGGGCTGTCTCAGACCTTCCAACTAAAACGGTTGTCAAAGGAAAAATGAAATCTCACAGCATCTCGGGACATCCTGGTCCATCTTTGCTGGGGTTTCTCTGAATCCATTTGGCTTTGTTGTTGTTGTTGTTCTCATCTGCCCTTCCATTTTCTTAGGACTTTAAGTTAAAAGGGTAACTGGATATTTTTTAATTGAAGTAAAACTCACGTAAACGTAAACATTTTAAAGCGTATAATTCAGTGGCATTTGGTACACTCACCCTGTGCTGCAGCCATCACCTCTAATTCCAAAACATTTTCATCACCCTGAAAGGAAACCCCACACCCATTAGGCTGTCACCCCCATTCCTCACTCCCCCCACCCCCGTTCCTGTCAACTGCTCATCTGCTTTCTGCCTCTGGATTTACCTATTTTGGGTATTTTATATAAAAGGAAATATTCAATATGTGACCTTTTGTGTCTGGCTTCAGACCAGACACAAAGACCACAGCCCTTTTGTGTGTAGCTTGTATCAATATTGCATTCCTTTTAGTGGAAGAATAATATTCCCTTATATGGATATACCACAATTTGTTTTTTCATTCATTAGTTGATGGAAATTTGCGTTGTTTCCACCTTTTGGCTCCTGTGAATAGTGTTGCCGTGACAGGAACTAGATTTCAAACTTCCTGTTACCTTTCTCTGGGCCCCACAAGTGTCAGTGATTGTCACTGTTACCATTCATTGTGTATCACAGTTCCCCGTCTTCACCTCCAGCTCCATCACCAGGGCGACCTTTCTACGACACAGCCACGGGCGTGTGTCGGGAATGTTCGATGGCACCCTCTTCTTTTTTTTCTCTTTCTTTATTTTGTTTTGTTTTCCTTTCCTGCCATAATGAAATTGAACTCATCGTTTATCTTTTTACCACATGCAACAGCCTTGCATGTGCCTTAAAGGATCAAACAATACATACAAATACAGAGGAGTCCCTTATAATCCAGCTATCCTGAGATACTTGACTATCCATTGACATTTTAGAGACCATCTTTACGAATAAATGCATGTGCATTATGTAAGTTTTATGGAATGGGATAGTAGCCTACACATTTTATTGTACATACTCCCCATCTCTCTTCTCCCCTCTGTTGGCACCCAACGACCTATCCCTGCATCCTCCACTCCAGACCCGGTCAGCAGCCTAGCGTGTTGGGGCCATAGGCTGTAGAGGCAGACAGCTTTGGCTTGAGTTCTGGATCTGCCGCTTAACCGGTGTGTGATCCTGGGCAAGTCATTAACCTCCTATGCCTCAGTTTCTTTCCCTGTAAAATAGGGATAATAATTGTGTATATCTCAGACAATTGTGAGGGTTATATTTGTTAATCTATGTAAAGTGCTCAGAACAGAGCCCAGCACATAAAGCCCATTAAAATGGCAGCTGTGTGCTGCTGCTGCAGTTATTGCCACTGTATACACAGGAGTTACCAGGCACAGGGGACACAACTAAATATGCAATAAAGATGTTTTGCCTTCAAGAAATTTCCATTCTAATTAGGGAGGCCAAATAGAAACACATGAAAAGGTGACCAGATTAGAGCAGAGCATGTTAGTTGCCAGGTGAATGGAATAGGCCAATTGCAGCAGAGTTGCAGGTTGGGAGTTCCAGTAGGAGATTAAGCAGCTCGTATATATGAACTGGATCTTCCAGGTCTGCTAGGCATTAAGTAGTCTGAGAGAGACACTCTCCGCTCTCAGGCTGGGAGATGTGAAGGCCTTGGGCTGAGGCACTGGGAAGCCAGGGCTTGCTCTCAGAGAGGAGTGGTAGGAGAGGATCTTGGAGAGAAGGGGAGGGGCCCAAATGCCCCACCACCACCTGTGCCCCTCGCTGATGCAATCCAGCCACATCACCCTGTGGCTGGTCTGTGAGTAGGTCCTCTTTGCCTCAGAAATGTGGCTGGATCTTCCTATGCACGGGTGGGACCTTTTGTGAACGGAAGTGTCAGCAACCATGAGTCTGTCGTGAGAGAAGAGGTCTTACCTCCTCACCCTGTCCTCATACTTTCCTTTCTCTTGTCTCCAGCCTACATCAACTCTTGCGCAGCAGGACCAGGCATGTTTTCTTTCTTCCTGGCTCCTCTCTTTGGCTGGCCTGGGCCCACAGGCATCACGGAGGGGACTGGGGTGCCTCTGCTGCCGTTGCCAGCATGTCTCCTCTCCTCCTGTCTTTGCTCCTGTGCTTGGCACACTTGGGCACTGGGTGTGTTGTGCAGACCCAGCCTTTTACAAACTGTGCTTGCGGCGGGGAGCAGAGCCACCCTCTCCCAAGGGCGCTGTCCTTTCTGTTGAGCCTGTTCGAGATGGACGCTGCTCTCCCAGCTGAGGACCGGCTGCTTTGTGTGTCTGCGTCATCAAGCCTTTCTTTCCTCCAGGGCGCCGCTCAGCCAGATACCGGGCAGGGAACATTGTACAAAGGAAACACAAACCAAAGGTTTGTCTCATCCTCATTCTGACAGGTTTAACTGGAAGCACAATGTTTACCATATCTCCAGTGCTGTGAGTTTTCATGTTTTTTAAAGACTAATTGTGAGCCCTGCTGAAAGGTTTGTGTAGGAAGGAACACTTCTTTTTTTCCTCTTCATTTTAAACACCAGCACTAGTTGGCATGACAACCCGCACTATTAAAAGTCAAACAACAGGCACCGCTTCATCTGTTTTTTAGAATGAACCCAAGCTGCTAAGGAGGTTTGTTTCTCGAATTTGACTATTAATGGCTCCATTTTGACAGAATATTATGGGGTCCTGTTTGAAGGTTGTATATGTCCCCCCTACGTAGGCATGGCAGTTTCAAAGACAGAGACAGTATTTTTATCTTTCCTGTGGAACTCATATTCGTTTGTTTATGTTAAATCTCAACAATACTATAGTTCTGTGGGTAGAAGTGTCTGGCTAGTGATTGTACCAGGGGGACATTTACACCTCCCTCACCTAAACACTTATTTAATCAGGGAGCGCTGGGAAAAACACTACATGTCTAACTAAGTCTGCTCAATAGGCCTGCTATTTGCTAGATTCCTTTAGAGTTGGGCATCTCGCGCAGCCCCACTTGTATAGCAGAAATGCAGCCTTGAGCAGGTGCCAAGTCTCCAGAAGGCCTCAGTGGGCACGACACAAATAGAGCCACAGACTGCTGAGAAACCAAGACAGAGTGTTTGGGATTGTGGTAGGTACACAGTAAAGACTTGCTGTTGATTATGCCAGTGCTTCAAAGCCAGTGTATGCTCTCATCCTGCCCCCTTTTCTTTGGTTTTTAGAGGTCCCTAGATGTGCAATGAGTGTGTCTTCTCCCAGGCAGGCCCAGTGGTTAAAGGTCATTTAGTGGGAAATGGGCCCAGCTTGGGACAAAGCACCTGGACAGATCCCGGCTCTGGCCCAGCTCTGTGGTTGGCCCGGTAGGGACCACACCTGTGTCGTTTTTGCGTGACAGCCTGCCACGAAGAATTTCAGCCTCTGACATGGCCCCTGGGATCTCCATTCTCACCATTATGGAAGCATTCTTTTGAATTAAGCCCTGCTTTCTTCTTGTGGCCCTCAGTGAAAAATGCCAATACTCCTGGGAGGAATAGAAGTGGTTTAAACTCTTAGTGTCTTGTAGTGCAGAGAAATATTCACAATATTTTGTGATCATTGTCACTATTTCCAAAGTTTCCCATCATCCCAAACAGAAATTCTGTACCCGTTAAGCAATAAAGCATTAACCTCCCATTTTCTTCTCCCTCCCATACCCTGGTTACCTCTAATCTAATTTCTATCTCTATGAATTTGCTTATTCTAGGTACCTCAAGTAAATGGAATCATGCAGTACTTGCCTTTTTATGTCGGCTTACTTCACATAGCCTAGTGTTTTCATGGTTCAGCCGTGTTGTAATAATCCTTCTGGTAGCATGTATCAGAACTTCATTCCTTGAGTGGCTGGATGATGTTCTGTTGTGTATATGTGCCACCTTTTGTTATCCATTCATCTACTGATGGCCACCTGGGTTGTTTCCACCTTTTGGCCATCGTGAATAATGCTGCAGTGAACATCGGCATACACATATCCCAGTTCCTCTTTTCAGTTCTTTTGGGTATATACCTAGGAGTGGATTTGCTAGGTCATATAACAATTCCATGTTTAACTTTTTGAGGAGGAACTGCCAGCCTGTTTTTCCCAGGGCCTGCACCATTTTACATTCCCATTAGCAATACACGGGGGTTTCAATTTCCCCACTTCCTCACCAACACTCGTTTTTTTGGTTTTTGTCTTTTTATTTTTTGGATTATTGCCATCCCAGTAGGTGTGAAATGGTGTCTCATTGTGGTATTGATTTCCGTTTCACTAATGACTAAGGATGTTGAGCATCTTTTCACGTACTTATTGGCCATTTGTGTATCTTTGGTGAAATGACTGTTCAAGTCCTTTTCTCATTTAAGAAACTTCTTTTGTCTTTTTGTTGTTGAGTTACAATTGTTCTTTATTGTAGATAATAAATAAACTCTGGTTAGAAATATGATCTGCTAATATTTTCTCTCATTCTGTAGGTTGTCTATCCACTCTCAATAATGTTCTTGGATGTGCAGAACTTTTTATTAATAGTTTTAAGTTCAATATATCTATTTCTTCTTTTGTTGCTCATGTTCTTGGTGTCATATCTAAGAATCCATTGCCAAATTTAAGGTCATAAAGATTAACCCTTCTGTTTTCCTCTGAGAGTTTTATAGTTTTTGCTCTTATATTTGGGCTGTTAAAACTCATTTTGAATTAATTTTTATATATGGTATGAGGTAGGGGTCCAACTTCATTCTTTTGCACGTGTGGAAATCCAGCTGTCCCAGCACCGTTTGTCAAAGAGACTATTCTTTCTCCTATTGAATGGACTTGGCACCCTTGTCAAAAATCAGTTGGTGAAAGATGTGTGGAATTTTTCCTGGGATCTTAATTCTGTTCCATTTGTCTATATATTTGTCCTGTGCAATATCATACTGTTTTGATTTCTGTGACTTGGTAGTAAACTTTGAAATTGGGAAGTATGAGCCCCCAAATTTGTTGTTTTTAAAGATCATTGGCCGGGCGCGGTGGCTCACGCCTGTAATCCTAACACTCTGGGAGGCCAAGGCGGGCAGATTGCTCAAGGTCAGGAGTTCAAATCCAGCCTGAGCAAGAGCAAGACCCCGTCTCTACTAAAAAATAGTAATTAATAGAAATTAATTGGCCAACTAAAAATATATAGAAAAAATTAGCTGGGCATGGTGGTGCATGCCTGTGGTCCCAGCTACTCGGGAGGCTGAGGCAAAAGGATCGGCTGAGCCCAGGAGTTTGAGGTTGCTGTGAGCTAGGCTGATGCCATGGCACTCTAGCCCAGGCAACAGAGTGAGACTGTCTCAAAAAAAAAAAAAAAAAAAAAAAGATTATTTTGGCTATTCAGGGCCCCTTGCAATTCCATATGAATTTGAGGGTTGGCTTTTCCATTTCTGCAAAAAAAAAAAAAAATTATTAGAATTTTAGTAGAGATTACGTTGAATTTGTAGATTCTTTTGGATAACATTGCCATCTCAACAATGCCTTGTGTTTTAACATCAGATCTGAGTTTGAACCTCAGTTCTGCCACTTTACATGCTGAGTATGAACTGGAGCAGATTCCTTTACCTCTCTAAATCTGTCCCCTTATGTGGAAAACATAGGTAACATAGGACCTACCTCCAAGGGTTATTGTGAGGATTAAAGAGAGAGCATAACTGGAAGCAGGACGTGCACCTGTCATCCAAACTACTTGAGAGGCTGACGTGGGAGGATCGCTTCAACCCAGGAGTTCAAGACCAGCTTGGACAACATAGCGAGACCTGGTCTCCATAGATAGAGTATGCAAAGTGCATGTTAGTGTTATTGTTGGTGATAATAGTAATCTGCCTTCTAATGTAAAAATCCCCTCTGTAATAACCCTGGCAGATGATCCTTGATCCTTATGTAGGGAAGTATCCACTGTTTAGTGAAAAAACTCAGCCTTGGAGTCAGGCAGATTTGGGTTCAAACCCTGGCTCTGCCCTTTCCTAGCTGTGGGACTTTAGGAAAGATACTTAGCCACTCTGGGCTTCTACCTCAGGGATTGTTATGAAGCTCAGAAAGATAATATGTATAAAGTAGCCAGCACTGGTATTGGTATGTAGTGTATACCATCCCATTCCTCTTTGGTTATTAGAAAGAATTGATCTAAAATTTATCTCCTTGTATCTTCTACTTACTCTATCTCTTTGGCATAATAGGGCAAGTCTAGTCCCGCGTCAATGACAGCCCATCAAAATTTTGAAGACAGATGTCATGCTGTCTTCTTTCCTCCAGCATAAAGTGCCCCCAATTCCTTTAGGGGTTTGCCAACTTTTTCTATAAAGGGCCAGATACTAAATATTTTCGGCTTTAAAGGCCAAGAGGCAAAATCAAGGATGTCGTGTAGTTATTACAAGAAAGAAAACTTTCCATAAAACTTGTGTTGATGAAATCCAAAATATAATAAGTGAGTACAACTTTTTATAATACAGATCCATTAAAGAAGAATGGGATTGTTTGCAGCGGAAGGGGGATAACTTTTTGCTTAATTTGGGTTCAAAGTTAGTATTTCCTATCACCAAATTGATAGCAGATGTTCAGCTATAAAAATGATTTTTAGCTTTTGGGCTCCCTGAAAATAGGCAACTGGTCAGATTGGGCCCTCGGGCCATCGTTTAGCAACTCCTGCTTTAGTCCTTTCTTTGCAATTTACTGCACTCTTCATGGTGCTTCTTTGTATGTCTGTGGCCTTCTTTAAAGGGTATCTAGAAGAATGGATCCTAAATCTCTACCCGTATTTACACCTTCATCCAAGCATTTGTTGTACACCTATTTTGTACATGACATGCCCATGGGCTGCCATCACTCTTGCCTCCTTACTTCTTCCCCTAGTCCTTGCATGGTGACACCTTAGCCATGGTTGAAAGGTTAAAACCTGGTGGCACAGCCAGGGGAGGGACACTGAAAACAAAGACCAAAAGGGGAGAGGCAATTGAGGCAGAGGAATGGAATTCCCGTTTCTTGAATTTAATACATTTTGCAAGGATAAAAGAACAGCTACATTAGGAAAGCAGCAGATGGAGTAATCTTTGACTAGGACCCTGGAGACCCTTTCCTCACTGTGCAAGCTTGGTCTAGTTGCTTCATATAGTTGAGAGAATAGCATCCAGTGTTCAAGTTCTGTAATAAAGTCTGCAACCTTTGAAAAACAACCCACTCTCTACTCTTCCCACCGTGACCAGAGGCAATGATATACTTTAATTTAAGCATTTGCCAAAGCAATAAAAATTTGAGACTCCTCTGCTTGGAGCAGTATTGCTGTTTTAAAGCAAAATGAGAAATGGGAAGGGGTAGAGCATGATGCAATTTGTTCTGTTTTATTTCCAATATAAGGGGAGAAAACTTGAGCAAGCTTTGATGTCTATAGTTTCTCAAAACTCAGGGTCGGGGGAAGAGGGACTTTTCTTTGTAGCTGAGAGCTCCATACGTCTGCTTTTTAGAAGCTTTTTCTGGACCCAGACTCCTGTAGAGTAGATCTCTCAAACTCTGCTTTAATTTGTACTTTTATTTTTAGTTAATTTAGGAATAAGAGCTCTGTACTGAGCATCATGGGACCTGGGTTATAATTCCAGGTCTGCCACTATGTATGGCCCTTCTGGGTCTTAGTATCCACCTCCATAAAGTAAGTACGGGACCAGGTAATCCTGAAGGCCTCAACTAGCTCTGTGATTACATCATTCTGTGGTTGTTAGATAGTGGCTTCAAATGTCTAAATAGCTTAGATAGTTTTTCATTGCTAAAAGTTAAGGCAATGAAATATTATTCCTATGCCATGTTAAGATTAAAAACACCCGACTGTTACAAAACTGCAAGGAATTATGTTACTAACTGGCTTGTTAAGTATATATGAAGTAGGAAAGAAAATCTTCCTAATCAATCGAAGGATCTATGTTATGAGAACTTTTAGAATCTGGCCAACCTGTCTGTCCACAAAGGTGAATAATGAAGACAGATCACTATGTTATTTGTTCTCTTTTAATAGTGATGAATTTTAGATGTAGCCTTCAGGCTAAATGTGAGAGGTACATGATTATTTTATTTCTGCCCCTTCCCCCATGGTTTTGGATGCTGAGTCTCACTCTTGAATTCCAAAAATAGACTTTGGCTTCTCCGTGCTTGTGGTATTGGTACAGCTGTCACTGCCACGCACCCAGTTTGTGTAATTGGGCTTTGCGTACTCGGAAGGTAATTGCTAAATCCCTTTCTTATGCCAGAAGAGTTTCTCATTCCTGGAGCCCCCTCAAAGATGGCTGATTTATGAAAAGCCAAAATAAGAGACTGGAAAGGCATTAAGTTCTTGCTACCGAAAGGAAACATTTTTTGCAAGTGACATTTTGACTACCACTCAAATGCTTATGATGCCATTTAGAGTCTAATTATTGTTCTACCAAATATTCCTGGTATTAAATGAATGTTATCTGGGATTAGAGAGGTGGCAGTCATGTGGTTACAGTGAACGGACCTATCTTTCCTGGTAGAAATAACATTGTTGCCAAATCCGTCTTATTTTCTTGTGAGGGAGGTGATTTGGAGATGTCACTTGCTGTTTTGTGTGGGTGACTCAGGGATCTGCAGCTCCAGATTGGCCCCCTCAGCCCCTCCTCCTGGGCCCATACTGCCATCTCTCTGCGGGACAGCAGACGTGAAAAGGGCCAGAGCTACCTCTTTCCACTCACAGGCCCCTACTCACTCTTACCCGCTGTCCACTGACACACCTACGCCCATTCCCGGGAGTTCTCAGTCCCCTCTTCGTCCCCCCTTCAGAACTCCGAAAGATCTGCCACTACTTTGTTTCATTAAAGCAATATCAACAGCTGGCACATCTGTGGCATTCACTCTGTGCTAGACACTCTTGTGAGCATTTTACATGTATTTCTTTTTTTCCCCCCCCCATGGGAGTTTTCTGGTGGAAACTGGAAAACGTACTAGACAAATTCCAGAAGAGCTGTAACACTTCCTTCTTCGTTTGACCCCCATTACAGGCCTGTGGCTGGTGAGTGAGAAGCGTATGTGCCCCCATGCACAAAACATCTACCATCTTCTGAAAAGTCCATTTTCATCAGTATTGCTTTTTCACTGGAACCATTATTAAAATGTGAATGCTTTTATTTTATTTTATGCACATATATTCTGTTCCCAACCTCCCCACAACACTGAAACCAGAAATTTTTTACTCTATCATATGCATATATGATTGGGGGTCCTTAAAAGGGATAGGCAAACAGAATTGGGGTAAGCAAACACCCCATCTCAGGGGCAAGTGTTGTGGATAGCAGATACCCCCAGCGACAACACAAGTTGGTTTTTATCGTAGATGCATTCTTTGGGAGGGAGTCTCCTTTCATGATTGAGGCATCGTTGGCCTAAGCTGCTCAAGGGTTTATATAATCTTCATGTTTACGGAAATGTAAGGGAGGACGTGGTATATATTCAGGCGGTATGCTTGGCATCAAGAATTTGGGAGCATCTGAAGCTGTCTGGGCACTTTTTCAGAGCCGGCGTGCCGTTGCTGTGTATAAGACACCGAGAGCCGGCAGGAAGGCAGAAGCATGGGCTGTGACTCCAGAGCTCGCGCTCCTCTGAATTGGGGTGAAGGGTAATTTGTAACTGTTGACCTGGATTCTCTAACTCACTTTATATAAGACACCCCCATGGCTTCTTGTGGGATGTGAGTTGCTATCGTTATGAGAAAGAAGTCCAGACGAGGAGGGGCCTGTGGAGTTGCTGCATGTAGAGGCAGTGCATTACCCGTGTGACCTTTGTCAGATTGAGACCCTTGGGATGGGCTGGAGCTGTGACATCACCTGCTACCCAGGTGCTGGTGGATCATGGGATCAGGAAGGTTTCGTGGCAATTCTGCAAGCTGAAAAGATTTCCGTCCTTAGTAGCCTCAAGGATCCCAGAGAGGCCATGGGCACAGGGGCACCCATTAGCAGTAAGAAGCATTATCAAGTCTCTGGAATAGTGCAGGGAACATGTGGCCTTTGAGGGGGGCTTTTATCCAGCTGTTCTTTGCTTATGCAGTGTGAGTGGGCCTGGTAAGTTGTGTGAGTGGTATGTCTGTAATTAAAGTCTCAGAGGCAGTACTGTGGTTAAGAGCTCAGACTCTGGAACCAGCCTGCTCGATTCACACTGGACTCTGCCACCAACTGAGACCCTGTGTAGTCACTGAACACCTTGCTGCTTCCATTTCCTCGCCTGTAAATGGACGACGATAACAGTACCTGCCTGTACTTTGTAGGGTTGTTAGGATGACCAAATCAGGCAGTACTTGTAAAGCAATTAAAACTGTGCCTGGCTACGTAGTACATGTTACCAAAAAACTTGTTCAAGAAATAAGTAATAAACATACATTCTAGTCCATTTCCATAAAGCTGTGACCTATTTTCAAGGGTCTCAGATTGAGTCCTTTTTTTTAAAATGAGGAAACATTTTGTAAAGTGGATATTCATTTCTGAGATAATGCATGGTAAATTTGAGTGTGCATATATTGAATTTTGGTAGTGATAGGTATTATATAATTTGTTATATTTTCTTTCTTAATATAAGAATACTAAAATTTTTAAAAAAGAATAATGGTTAACAATTATTTGGCACTTACTAGCCTGTATCTAAGGTACTATTATTAACAAATTTAATCTCCCTGATCATGCTCTGCATGAATTACTATCATATTTCCCATTTTACAGTGAGGAAGCTAAGTTTCGAGCAGTTGATTGGCTTGCCCAAATTCACACAGCTAATCTGTGGTGGTGCCTAGATTCTCTGAACTCTCCATTCTGGGAGATTCTCAGGCAGAAGCTGTACAACAGCTTGCTGGGGCTGGAAGGTCGGCGCTGGCACAAGAGGAGCCTGAAGCGTTTGAAGGGGTGCACTTTCAGGGCCTTGGTTGTAGGTGACAGAACCTGACTTGCTAACTGACGCAGAAAAGGAGTTTACTGTTTAGCTTGCAGGATCCACAGGAGGCCGCAGGATAGACTTGAGCAGAAATCAAGAAGGCAAGCCCCCACCCCCACCCCAGTTTGGGAGGCCACAGTGTGCTCCTAGGACCTCCACTGAACCTACTGCTACTGTGCCCCCCCCCCAAGGCCTGGCCACTGGGAACAAGGGCCAGTGGCCCCGCCCCCACCTCACTGCTTGCAGATTCAAAGCCCTGGCAGGAGCATCTGACCGCCCCAGCCCAGTACATGTGACACGCTCCTATCGCTTCCCTTCTTGCCAGTGTCCACTCTCCCCCCAGAAAATCAGAAGAGTTTTGAAGTAATAGGCAGCCAAAATGACAAGTATCCTCTCCTCTGGGGGCTTCAACTAGCGGCTCCCAAGTTCCCTCCCAGCCCCGGGATTCTGTGAGTCTGCTCTTTCTGAGGGCGGGGGCTGCCCTCCCTGCTGCAGCACCTGGAGTGAAGCTCTGTACCAATTAGGCTTTCAGTAAATGTTTTTCACAGAGTCTAATGAGTATGTTAGCCTTTGGCACAAAAGAAAATAAGGATGCACACTTATTTATAGCATCTAGCTTTTTGATTCTGAACAGACTGTTTCAGCTGCTGAGCTCCTTTTGTTTATCGGGGAAACAGTTGATATTTATCATTCCTCTTAGCAAAAGGAAGAAGAAAAAGCATTTAAACATTTAAATGTTTCTGTGTATATATTTAAGTACTTAGTGGTTATATTGCAATGAATTAGTTGAGTAGGGCTGTTAGAACAAACCGCGTTTTTGATCCTCATCTACCCTCTTCTCTCCACATAGCGAAAGAGAAATTAGGCAGTCTCCTTTGCCTAATTTCAGCCACTGTGATGATCAGTCTCGTTTCCTCCTCCCGCATCATCCCTCAGCCCGTCCTTGAAGTCGGATTCTAAGTACTGTTGGCCTTTCATTGCTTGGCGTCCTCCCTGTCACACCTGTCCCCGCCGTGGGCTGCTCCCAGCCCGTGCCCCCCACACCTGGATTAGGTCTCCTCGTGCCTGTCTTGCCCACTTCTCAGCAAGGAGCTTCCCTTTCCCCTCTGTGCTCCTTAAGGCCAGTGACAGCTGCTTGTTTATCAGCGCAGCAGCGGTTAAGAGCGCCCCCGGGGTCGGGTCCAGAGCCCAGCTCTGCCACTGAGTGTCTGTACCATGAAGGTGTGTCCAGATGTAATTAACAGAGCCAAGATACAGTGGCTAAGCCACATACGAGTTTATTTTGTCCCCCACTATAAAACGTCTGGCGAGAAGCGGCAGTCCCAGGCCATGCAGCAGCTGCGCACTTCATGGCATCGGGGACAAGCTGCCTTCTCTTTCTGCTCAGTCATCCTAGTGGGCGGCGTGTGTCCTCACACGCGTCACCTCCAGCTTTGAAGGGGCAGAGCTGCAGGCAAAGTGTGTGCTGGCGGAGATGCCCTCCTCTGAGAGGGCTCTCCTGGAGACCTCCCCCAGCAGCTTCTGCGACATCTCACTCCCGAAAGTGAGTCACATGTCCACGTGTGTTTTTAGCTGAGCATGTTGCCAGTGTTCACCTTGCTTGAGATCTTCAGATGCCCATCTCCTATACCATCACTGAGCATATAGTAGGTGCTTATTAGCTGCTTATTACTTTGCTTTTTAATATAATATATTTTTATTTGGGTAGGTTTTCACGGTAAGCCAATTAGCATATTTACCGTGACTTTCTTTGTAAATATTATTTAAAACTCTGGAATTCTTTTCTCTCCTCTCCCACCACCTCGCTTTACCTTTATCGTGACCTCCAGTTTGTCACCTGCTCTGTGCTCCTTGTCTGTCAGCTCCCTGCTCCCCCCCATCCATTAACCCCGAGAATCCATCCGCGGTTCTCCTCTGCTCCCGGGCTGGCCACGGAGCATCACAAGGGAAAAATGGCGGCACAGTGCCCTGGGGCGCCTCTGCACATCCGTGAGCCTCCTGTCCCCCTCAGGATGAGGTTTTGCTGTTTAAACCTTTTCTGTTCTTTTTTAAAACTCTTAGTGCTGTTCCTTTTCTCCTTTCCCCCCTCCTCCTCCCTATTGTTCTCTTGTCCTCCCAGCAACCACCTCGGCCCTCTTTGCAGAGCCGACCGGCTGGGCAGGACAGTCCCGGGGGTCTCCTCTCGATTTCCGGGAAGCTGCCTCCGCAAGAGAGGGCCTTCAGGCAGGGGCCGTTTGTTTCGGGGACCTGGCTCTCTCTGGTCTTCTGGGACCTAATTTATCTCCTCAGTTTCTTCACTCTGCCTCTCCCGTTCCTCTCGTGTCAGAGAAGGCTCAGGTTGCCTCCATGAGAAAATAAGCACATAGCTGAGGAGCCTTCCCTAGCCCAGGCCTTTGCTTCACACAGCCGTCCTTCGCGGCTCGTCTCCGTCTTTTCTTTGCTCATCGGACCCCTGTGCCCTCCAGTACACCCAGAACCACACTCACAGGGCTTGCTCACCCGACCACACACCCAGAAGCTGCTTGGCCCCCGTTGCATCTGACCCGACTGCACCCCTCTGAGGCCCCCTCTGTGGTGGCACTCTGCTGCACCCCCTCCCACCCGACATGCCTCTTTCGCTTTCATTTCTGGGTCCTTTTTCTCTCCCTTCCCCTTTAATAGACATGTTCCCCAAGGTTCTGGCCCTGTTGCCCTCTCTTGGAATACTCTTCTGGGGTGACTTGATCTGTTCCAGTAACTTCTCACAAAACTCACAGTAACTTCTCATTTGGAAAAAAGAGGTGATCTGGCCTGGTGCGGTGGCTCACGCTTGTAATCCTGGCACTCTGGGAGGTCGAGGTGGGAGGATTGCTTGAGGTCAGGAGTTCAAAACCAGCCTGAGCGAGAGTGAGACCCCATCTCTACTAAAAATAGAAAAAATTAGCCAGGTGTAGTAGCACGTGCCTGTAGTCCCAGCTACTCGGGAGGCTAAGGCAGGAGGCTCGCTTGAGCCCAGGAGTTTGAGGTTGCTGTGAGCTAGGGCTGATGCCACGGCACTCTAGCCACTCTAGCTCTGTCTCAAAAAAAAAGAAAAAGAAAAAAGAGGTGATCTTTTTCATGAGGTCCCAGATTGTCTCTAATTGTATCTAGTAAATCACCACATGATACCTCAAACTCACTGTCTTCCATACCAACCTCCTTAACAACCACTTTCTTCCGCATTTATGCTTTATTCTATAAAAGTCTCTCCATCTCTCCTTCACTCTCTCAAACACACAGACACACACACACACACACACACACACACGCACACACGCCTTCTGTGCATGGGTTTGCTCCTGGGTATGCAGGCCACAGACTGTGGGGAACTCTTTCAGTCCCTGTGCCTTACCAGCCTCCCTCCGTGGGTGACCCGTCCTTGCTGATTCTAAATCAGACACACTTCTTGGTTCTGAAGCCTCTGGGCCATTCTGTCCACGTGGCTGCTGGCCTGCCTCCATTGTGGTGTTACATCTCAACCCAGGCCCTGTGATCTTCCTGAGGCTCAGATGTGGTCATGTCACTGTCTGTGCAGGGAGGGACCAGAGGGTCCTCGCTGACTGAGAGGGGAGTCTGTTTGTAGATTACACATGGGCAGGCAGTGTACCAGCCCTGGGGAGACAAAGAAGTCATGATTTCTGCCTTTGATATTTCCTCTCCCGTAGTGGGGCTGGGTTGGGGAAAGAATGACCCTTCTTCCTGGATGCCATTCCTGGTTCCCCTGCAGTTACTTCCCTTGGTATTTTCTGTTTCCCACCCTGGGGACGCTAGTCAGCTTTGGCCTTGTATGTGTGTTGTTTGTGTATTTACCTCCTTCCCTGTACTAGATACAAAGCTACTTGAGACCAGGGATCGTCCAGGCCTCTGGCGTGGTGCATGGTACCTTGTGGGGACTCCTTAGGAGCTGTTTGATGGAGGATTATGTTTTAAGCATTCAAGGGAAGCAGATTCTATAGGACTTCTCTTAGTGTGCGTAGACACAAACTCACACTTGTCACGTTGCGACACCAGCAATTCTCAGATGTCTGCGTTGTTTCTCTTTCCAAACCAGTGCTTAGAAAGAGCCATGAAGTTTGCCTTTGAGGAGTTCCACCTCTGGTACCAGTTTGCTCTGTCACTGATGGCTGCTGGAAAAGTGAGTCACTCTTTGTGATGTGCAATTGTTCATGTCAATGGTTAATGTCATTGAATCTGAATGAATGATATACTACCTTGTTGAAAGGTAGTATATCATTGAAACTGTCCTGTGGTCCTTTTTTAATGAACAATCAAATCGAATTATTTGGGGGCCAAGATGGGCCTATCACTGAGAAGAGAAATTTGGAAATATTTGCCTTTTTCTAGCCCTTGTGACTTCTTCATGTGACATGGACCTGGCTTGAAGTAGAGCTAGTTCTTCACACTGACCCTTTCGCTCATTGGAGAGTGTAAACCTGTTCCCGGAAGGGGATGTTTTTTGGTTCTTGCGTATGCTGTTGGTCAAAAGTGTGGGCTGGGGACTGAAGGTTGGTGCCACCCTCGAGGCTGAGTGACACAGGGCAAGTCGCTTAGTATCTCAGTTTCCTTTTCAGTAAAATGGAGCAATAATAGTACCTACTTCACAGAATTCTTGCCAGGTAAATGAGATAAGGTGTTTAGAATAGCACCCCTCACTATGTACACTCTCAGTAAAGGTAGTAGCTATTGTTTTTCTTATTAATTTGGCTATTCAGTGAATTTGTCACCTAGTGAACCTAAGTAAATTCAGAAATTTAGTATGATGTGCTTTAGATTACATATTTTATTTTCTATAATAACGTAAACTTCCACTGTGTGTATTTTTTTCTTATTTCTCCAATAGCTACACAAGCAGGGAGCAAAATTGAGGTGATGCCAGAGAAGCATTCCCGCTTGTTTTTAACCTCAGCTTATCCCCTTGCCACCCAGAAGCTCCCCACTCTGGCCATCACTGGCCCCTGCCTGGTTGGGCTCAAAGTTGGAAAACCTCAGTAAGAGGGCATCCTAACCAAAAGCCCCTCTGGAAAAGCTGTAGTATTTGGTGCTATCGAAACTTTTAAGTTTCACAGAAATAATCTCTTCTTGCCAAGTCCGCCCGTGCTGTGAAGGTGCTGAAGGAGTGTATCCGCCTGAAGCCTGACGACGCCACCATCCCTCTCCTGGCTGCCAAGCTGTGCATGGGCTCGCTTCACTGGGTGAGTAGCGTGCCACCTCCGCCCCCTAGCAGGGGACTCCAGGACAGAGCTGCCAACCTTTTTCAGGTTGAGGTATAGAGAGAAAATGATAGTAATTGATCAGCTACACAAAGACGAGGCTGTTTAGAGCCCCAGACCCCGGGCCTGGGCCCCTGGCCTCCTCAGGCCTCGCCTGTCCACCCCAAGGAAGGAGTAGAACCAATATGTTCCCTGAGTCCTCTGGGTTTTTCTTTTTCATGCAAATGCGCTGTAAGAGTAGCGATGATAAGATAGCATTGGAATTCATGCTCAGATGCATCTTGCTTTATGCGAGTATACTAATATGGGACTGAGAAGGGATATGTCACTGAATTGTCTACCTTAGGCTGAAAGGGTTTTACTATAGAGTAAAGAGTCACCCTCTAGTTTAGCTCATGTGTAAATCCAACTCTTCATTTCTCTTCCTTCACATACACTTTCTTCTTCAAATATTCTTGTTCAGCTTTGAGTTTGGCAATAGCCTGATTTGTAACAATTCTTGTACCTAAAAAAAATACATAATTTGAGTAGAAAATAGAAAACTCAGACTAATTGCTGAGATGGTGATATAGATAATTGCCATGTACCATAGAGTTTTAATTTCTTTTCTTTAACTTCGTATCAAGATTAGCAAGAAGAAGAATCTGCTTAAAAGACTGAGGCGTCTTGCTAACTCAGGTTTTTCACCATTAAGGCCCTTGCTGCTTGGTTTTTTTCCATATATTCTTGCCCAGCAGGAGAAAAGTAAGCCTTGTGAAGATAACATTCCCATTTTGTTCAGTTTTTCTTGGGAAAATGTAGAAGAAAAAAGACATTCTAAAAGAGTGGGCTTTCACCTGAACCACACAGCTCTGAAGGCGTGGTATGGTCACGTAGGTTTCGACAGTCCGGGGCTGCAAGCAGGCGGCGGGCAGTGCAGGCAGCTCCCAGGGTGGGCGGAGGAGTGGACCAAACCTTGGGGTTTGGAACATGCCAGTTTCCGGCAGCGACTGCTGCCCCCCTTCCAGCTATGGCCTTCTTTATTACTGTAATGTATACATCTCTAAATGCCTAAAATAAACCTCTTTAAAAAATGAGAGTAACAGATGTTTCTGTATATTTTTTCTTGCATTTTTATTAAAATTTCCAAACATCACAAAAGTCAGGAGGATAATGAACTCCCATGTACTATCACCCAGCTTCAGTAACATGAACATTTGCCATGCTTTGAAGGAACATATCTTATTATTTTTGCCTGTAATGAATTGTGCAAGAAGTCTCATTGTGGGTGTAGTTTACAGGTGCACATTTTCTCATTGGAATCTGCTGGTGTGAGGTCCATGTGTTACATATTGTAAAATAAATAGATGGAGTTTTGAAATTTTTAACAGCTTGTAGCAAAGAGAATCCAAGCCTAAATGGCTTCTTTATGTCCTACAAAAAAAAAGAAAAAAGGAAATACCCAAACTTAAAACATTCCAAGAACTTTATTCTCCACAAAAAAACATTATATTTAATTCATCTTCCACAACCAATCAGTGGAAAATAAAAATGAAAAAGATAGAACCCCACCAAGTGTGAAAGTGACTTTGGAAAGGAAGGCAAATATGCAATAAGGAAAACTTCAAAGAGAAAAGCAAGGTAGGAATCCCGAGCACAGTTGGAGAGGCTCTATAAAGAAAACAGAATCACCAGAGTGGGATCGGAAGACTTGGGAGTTATTTTCAAAGTGACTCATCAGAAATCCATTTTTGGCAGCAAATGCTTGTGGGAACCCATGTTAGAAATTCTGCAGGTTGTTGTTGTTGTTTTTAACTTGTCTCATTTTTCAGTTGGAAGAGGCTGAAAAGTTTGCCAAAACTGTCGTCGATGCGGGAGAGAAAACGTCAGAGTTCAAGGCCAAAGGCTACTTAGCTCTGGGGCTCACGTACAGTCTGCAGGCCACTGATGGTGAGAGAAGTCCCACCCCACGGGAGCAGTTGGGCCACAGGGCTGAGTCACCTGAGTGTGTACTGCGGGCTATCCGTAATCTGCTTCTGTCTCAGGAGAGTGCAGAAGTTGTGTCCTTGTTGTCCTGTGGGACCCCGGGTGCCTCTTTGCTTGGACTGGCAGGAGAATGGGAGGGCAGGGAGGGGGAACCCGTGCCAGGGATCCCAGGCTCTGTTCCAGGTGCACCGTGCTGCCAATGCATGGGCACCTCACTGGCAGTGCAAGGGCATCAGCCACGGGGCAAGAGAATTCACCTACCCAGCCTTGTGCCTGCTCCTGCCTTTGCACTCGGCCTGGGCTGTCTCCGTGAGCAGGGGTGTGGAATCTTAGGTACATGAATGTAGAAAAGTCAGAGCCAGACACTTCCAGGAAGCTTCCCTTAACTGGTCAGGAACTGCCCCTTCCCCATTCAAATGTTTTAATCCACAGATACGTACACATGCAGTGCAGCAGGTCGCCAAATAGCCAGGGCTCTCGGGTGCAGTGATTCATACATGTGGCCATGCTTAGAATTTTGGTGGATGGGCTTCTGGCTTTTAAAAAAAAAAAATCTTGGTTATGTTTTGTAGACTTAACAAAGTTTTCAATCATATATTTGCAGAAAGTATAGACTTACAAATTGTTTTTCTGAACTTTTACTATTCTTCTTTTAACATTTTATTGTTAAATATAACACAGATACAAAAAAATCTCAAAAACAAATGTATGACTTAATGAATTAATATAAGGCAAAATACCCTTGTAACCACCACCCCGCTCAGGAGACAGAACCTTTCCGGCCACCTGGGAGGCCCTCCACGTTGCCCTCACAAGCTCCCTCTTCCTCCTAAGACAAAATGCCATCCTGACTTTTGTAGTACTTCTCCTTTTGTTCTTTATAGTTTTGTTATAGTTTATTTTACAAATTACCTCCAATCCCCCCTTCCTCTGCCCTAAAATATCAAAGACCCTGGGGTATATATCGATTCATTTTCAACTTGGATTCTTTGCTAATTTTCCGTATATACATGATATGTTGCCAATAACCTGCACATTGGTTTAAATGCAGTTGACTTTCAGTGAAGAGTAAATTTAATGCCACACATTTATTCATGTAAATTCTTAGTTCAGACTCTACCCCTAAGTAGCACTGTAGCTTTGGGAGAGTCATTTGACCCTGTTGTGCCTCATCATGCCTTCCTGATTCAGTTGGGTCCCCTCCAAGGTTCTCTCTAGCTCCATCACTGTGCTAAGTTAGCCATGGGCTCTGGCCACATCTGGCCCTAGGGCAGCCTTTCACTGCTCTCCATCTGTTGTCAGGCTGGGAGCTGCCTGTTGGAGTTGATAGATAAGAGCTTCCTATAATTCCAAAATAAACAAGTTTCTCCAGGACTTTTTTCTTGCCCCAGTAAAAAGTCCCTCCTTCTTTCCTAGACAGGTTTAAGGGAGCCATTTCTCATGTGCTCTGCACAGGGGAAGTGTTGGCTCATAGCCAGGTGGCCTCACATTTTTTAAGCTAATTTTCCAGTGTCTGTGTTGGGTTTGCCTGCACCATCCCTTGTTTTCACCTCAAGGTGTTAAAGGTCCTGGGCATTGCTCAGTGGGAATTAAACTGGCCTTTCATGGCACCAAGCTAGGTCCTTGGCCCAGGATTTTGGCTTCTCAGTGCCAGAAGGAGCTTTGAAGGCCATATAATATAACACCACTGATGCTTACATCTCTCTGTGCCCTCCTGGTAGAGCTAGTCTTTACCCATGAGTTATATGCCTGCACTTGGGAGGGCAGACATGTTCCTTCTGGAGTTCCCAACTGATCTTTAGGAAACAGTCCCTATATGCCTGGGGGTACCAAGAGTGACAATCCAACTCACACTCTCCCCTTGGCGTTGGTCCACAGTTACGTCCAATGAATGCAGGTGCCTCAGGGGTAGGACTGGGCTTCATTTCCTGTCTTCTGCAGTGCCTAGTGCAGGGCTGGGCACATAGGCACCCAGAAATTGTTGCTTTTAATCCAGTTGAATGTACAGTTTTTGTGATAGGTTCTGCATTTGTCAAAAACTCCCTGATCTCCCATGCCACTGACTAATTGAACCCTTTTCTTAGCTTCTTTGCGAGGGATGCAGGAGGTCCTACAGAGAAAGGCGCTTCTTGCATTTCAGAGGTGAGTGGGAGTTCATCTTTTCACTCGGCTGTACATAATGACACCAAAGTATGATAAGTATAAAAAGAAGAGATATTTATAAAGATTATGTAAACAGTGTTTTACCCCCAGGACTCTTTCGTCTTGAGCACCGAACATACAGTATCAAAATTTGCTGCATCACTTGTTGCCCTGTAAATCTTCATTCGTAATCTGTTTATCCATTTGGGCACGTTTTATTCATTCCTAATAAAGTGATTTCAGCTTGAAAAAGATAGATACTTTGTGTGTCTAGGGAAATGATTCCTTTATTAAAGACATTTGTCATCATCTAGAAAGGAGATTATTCTTTTCTAGCTTTTTTTTAAATGTGTCAAGCTGTAGGTTTTTATATTACACAATGAAAAGGCCAGCTTTCAGGAAGTCTCTGAAATACTAAGTGAAGACAGCCAGCCCAGCGAGCCCCAGGCCCCCGCCCCCACTTTGCTCCGCAACACCTTGTACCTGTCTCTGTCATGGTGCTGCCCATGAAATTAGGGTAACATCTTACAAAGTGCTTGAGCGTCACAGTGCTCTCTCACATCCCTTATTTAATTTGCTCCTCATCGCATACCAGTAAGGTGGACACACAAGCACTATGTCCGTTGTAGGTCCAGGGCTGGGTTGCAGGAGGTACAGGAATCGCCAGTCAGGTAGATGTTGAAGTCAGTAAGGGATCAAGGTCTCTTGACTCTAACCCAGTTTTTCTTATACCTACTCTACTATACTGCCCTAATTTTACTTTTATTACAGTTATAATACATCACCAAAATGAAATCGTTGCCTGAAAGTATAGCCCCATGATATGAAATCTAGAATTGGTATTGAACCTATCATATTAAATATATTTGAGTTACATTGATTTCTTGGAATTGTATTATTAATAGTCATTACTTATAGGAAAATTTCACGAGGACCTCCTAATACCCAATAACCTTTGTTAGACTCTTTTCTTAGGACTAGGGTTGCCTGTAGATTTGTTGTGGTGTCCATGTGCCTTTCTCATGAAATCATTATCACTTGGTTTCAGTTAGTCTGAGACTCTTGCATCTCATTTCTTCGTTTCCTAGCAGGCTTGCCGATGGCTTCTTGACTTTGCCAGCCCCGGTCTTGTTAATGACAAAAAGTACCAATTGACATCTGCAAACAGATCTCCTCTCTCTGTGCTAAGCTTTTGTTGATGTTCTTCAGCACGGAGTGTGGAAAGCATTTCCATTTCAAATGATCTGAAGTTTTAAATTCTTCAGTCCTAGTTTGTAAAACCCACACATGGATGCTTAAGAAAGTGGTCATTACATCTGTTTCACTTTTCTTAAACCAGCACATCTTACTGGCTCTCTAAAAACAGCCACAGTGGTGGTCTGCCTTGGGCTGCCAGTATAATTTCATGTTATATAACAGCTGTTCCATTGGCCTGAATTCTTTTTTGTTCCTTTTTTGCTTAGGTTTTAATTCAGAGAGATTTTTAAAATATTAGTTCATATGGGAATAAAGAGTATTAAAATCCCACTAACCTAACTGATTATGTTGTGGAAGGCTAACCTAAATTAGTATTTGTGTGAAATACAGAATGTTTTCCAAAGGTTTAAAAGTATTTCGTTCCAAGTAGACATTAACTAGGACTATGCTAGTGAATTATAATCCTAACAAAAATCTTTAAGGGAAAGATTTTAAGTAAATAAGAATGGTTTGTATTATTTCTTAAATATAATTGGATAATTTAAAACTACTTGGATTAGAAGTACTTTTTCTACATATTTTAAATATTCTCCCCACAATTCTGTTTATACTGTTGTTTTGCATTTTTTGTTTAAAAAGAAAATAATGTAATTGAAAAAAGGATAGGGTTGTGGATATAAGCACGTGACAATTAACTCTTAATTGTGATTGGAGGCAGAATTCAGAAAGATTTGCTCTCTAGTGGATTCAAAAATACGATTTTTAAAGACATCCTCGTTGGGTGGCTGCATCTTAATGTGGGACCGTCAGCTGTTCTTACACTCATAAGCTCAACCCAAGCAGCTGAACCAATTCATTTGCCCTGTACAAAAGTATAGTAAAGAAAAACATAATATTGTTAGCTTTTTAAAGATGCTGAATTGATCCGAGTTGCTTCTTCCGTGAGTTATCACATCCTGAGAAAAGGAATTCTGAAAGCAGTTGAGAGCATATTTCATGCAGCGCATTGACCCACAGTATGCAGAAGGCCTGGTGCTCCGGGAGGAAGAAGTGGCGTGGTGTCACTCAGTGTGGTCGAGTGTGCACGGTCCCACTTTATTTTCCCCTCTCCCTCATAGCATGAGTTCACGTGGGTATGTTTTGTGTATAGGGTGACTGACCATCCTGATTTGTTGGGGACTGAGTGGCTTCCCAGAGCATGGCACTTTCAGTGCTAAAACCAGGAAAGTCCTGGACAAACCAGGACAAGTTGGTCACCCTATGTGTGTAACTAGTGAGTGGTTCCTGAGTAACAGATTTAACCAGGTTTACACATTTCTGTTCTTAGTACACCCATGTTCTCCCATCAGGACTGGAGGGGACTGCAAGGAGAATTGACTGAACAAGCCAGCGGGGTGGTATTATACAAAGACCAGGCCTTGGACTCTCACGTCCTCCATTCCACTTCTGGCTCTCTCTCTTTTGCTGGGTGTTCTTGGGCCAGGTGCTTAATAGTAGATACTTCATAACTTGTAGTTATTACTGTGTTATTATTACCTTATGGACCAGGGTCAAAATTGATCGCCATTCTCTATATTCTTGGTTCAGCTCTAGAGGATGTTGCAACTGGAGTCTAAGAGCACTGGGATGGACCTCATAGCATCCTGGGTTTTAGCCAGGTGTCTGGGAGGCCCGTGTTACACGCTCTCCAGTAGCAGTGCAGCATGCCTCTCTCCGGGCCTTGCTCGCACCGCACTGTGATGATCACTTGGGGTCTTCCCCTGAGGGCAGAGGGAGCTCCTCAAGGAAAGGCACTTGTGTGATTCGTCCTCAGGCTCCCCAGAGGCTGGCATGGGACCTGGCATCACATTATAGGGACTGCATAATATTGATGGATGGAAAGCCTCTTCCTTATGAAAGAGAAATTGAATTAATTAATGTGGAGGTGCTTTGATAAGGAAAGCATTTCGAGTGTTCCTATGGTGATGTTTTTAGGTCTCTGGGTTCCTCTTAGCAGTCTGGACAGGCGCTCACTGCATGGGAATGGGGTCTGTGAGGCTGCTTTAGATTCATGCGCAGAGTTCAGAAGGCTCACAGTTTCCAAAGAACATGAATGTCCTTTCTCTCACGTGTGTCGAGTGTTGGTTTCTGTCAGGCAGGTTGCCTGTGGCATACCAAAGGGGCTTTGTCACAGGAAGCCCCGCTGTTGACAGTGTTCTGCAATACTGAAGCAAGTTTTCTGGCCTCTACGTGAGAGCAACACTGTGCACTTTTTCTTGTTTTGTTTGGCATTCTTCTTATTTCCTTTTTTCTTTCATAGGCTAAAGTGGTCAGTTTAATTTATTAGCCAAATTGAGGTTTGTGTAATATGTGTAAGTTGTGCCTCATTAGAAATTTGGTAGTTGAATATTCATTATTTGCTAAGTTTTGAATTCTTCAGATGTTGCCCTAATGCACCGCAGAAATACCCAGATCTCTAGCACTTCTGGCTTGTTTCTTTCACCATGCTGTGGTTAACAGTTAAAAATCATTTGGTGAGGCCAGGGTGGGACCTTTGCCAGAACTGTCTCCACCCACACCCTCGATTCACCAAACCATTGCCAGCTTTTCGCTTGGTTGGTGTTGTATAGAGGCAACCATGAGTTGATTTCACTTCATTTGTGAAAAATAAGAATTGAGCTGAGAAAATTGTAGCTCTAAGAAATTCTTTTCGAGGGTTGTGAAAACCTGGCTTTATCATTTGTGAAAGAAAATGAGATAAAATAATCCTAAATAATTCAAAGTCTCTTCATAATGAATTTTGTATTCGTATTCCCTGAATAATTGTGAGAGACAGAAACCATGACATTCCAATCTCACTTTTTATGAACACCAGAGAAAAAATTCTTTGATGTACAAATTCATGAAAAACCAATACTTGTAAAATTATAAAAGCTGGAGCGTACTGAGTAGGCCTCTGGCAGAAATAAGACATTTTAAAGGATAATACAGGCAAACCTCAGCTTCAGCCTCTGAAACTAGGGTGAGAAAAGTCCTAAGGCTGTGTCTTCAGGCCAGGTTAGCGGTGGAGGTTCTTCAGGAATGAGAGTTTAAGTGCTTTGCTCTTAAGATTCATATAAGGACAAAAACTGACTCTGCCTCACCCCAGTCCTGCATATGAGCTACTACATTGGCCCAAACAGTGCCCCAAATTAGTGGACTTAGCGTATTTTCTGGGTGGCAAATACCTGGGAGACTTTTTAGCTCCTCCCCTGCAGCAGACAGACAATCCGAGCAAAAGGCCTTAATACTATGGAAAGCCATCGTCCTTGGTGTGTTTGCCACAGTTGCATCTCTAATGATTCAGTTTTCTTTTTTTTTTTTTTTTGAGATAGAGTCTCACTCTGTTGCCCGGGCTAGAATGAGTGCCGTGGCATCAGCCTAGCTCACAGCAACCTCAAACTCCTGGGCTCAAGTGATCCTCCTGCCTCAGCCTCCCGTGTAGCTGGGACTACAGGCATGAGCCATCATGCCCGGCTAATTTTTTCTATATATTCTTAGTTGTCCAATTAATTTCTTTCTATTTATAGTAGAGACGGGGTCTCGCTCTTGCTCAGGCTGGTTTCGAACTCCCGACCTTGAGCGATCCACCCGCCTCGGCCTCCCAGAGTGTTAGGATTACAAGTGTGAGCCACCGCGCCCGGCCTTCAGTTTTCTTTTTATCTTGAATTTGTTTTGTGCTGGTAAAAGAGCCTCCTTTAATCACAGAATGTTGACAGAACAGCGTGAAGATTTATTTACTATCTGGGTCCCATCTAATTAGTCTGCTCCATGGTGCCTTTGAAAGAAAGTAAAAGTTTGCTTTTCCTCTTCCCACCAGGCTGTTAGACACAGAATTATGTCTCGTACATAGTCACATTGTGAGTTGCTTTTGCTGAGATACAGATGACTTCCACATGGAAGCACAAAAAGACCACGATTGCAATCCATTAGGAGGCCAGCGAGGCCTGTTCCCATGTGGTGTCAAAGGCCAGTTAGTGAAACAGCCTAGTGTCTTACCACAGTCTCACGTGTCACAGCTGTGTGGACTAAATCAATAAACTGCATGGAATTTAGTTTCATGCTTCAGAGGACAGAAGAGTGCCTTTCTTTTCTCCCATTCATCAAAAACCAAAACCTCATTTTATGAGCAAAGCTGGGTCTCGGATTTTCATATGGTTTCTCTGAAATCCAGAAATTTGGATGAAGTAGCGTTAAGGCCAAGCCAAACTTAACCAAAGCAGCCATCCCCGTGCCAAGTACACACATGGCCTTGCCTTGTCCCAGCCTGACACGGGGGCTTCTCCAGCTCAGCCCAAAGGACACGTCCGCTGGGAGGTCCTACCCAAGGGCCTGTGGATTCTCCACCTCCAGGCCCCTCCTCAAAGCCTGTGAGCGTTGAACAGTAGGCAAAACACAGAAGCATGCTCCTGTGTTATACTTTACACAGCGGTGAGAGGAAAAATGCTTTGCATTTGTTAGTGGACAAAGGAGAAGAGTTTAAATGAAACATTGATTAGTTAAAACTAAGTATGTGGCCTTGGTATAAAAATGCGAATGTGAAGACGACATGTTTGATAGGGAAAGTAAAACTGGCCTCCTCTCCCGTGTACTAACAGCCATGAATATTTTTTCAGGGCCCACAGCCTGTCACCCACAGATCACCAAGCAGCTTTCTACCTGGCTCTGCAGCTCGCCATCTCCAGACAGGTCAGTTACTCTCATGCTCCCTAACCTTGGTGCCCCCTGCGTCTCGATACAGTTCCTTCAGCTCTTCAGTTGGAGGTTGCAGGTGATCTTCCTTCCTTCACGTGAGGCTGTCTTGGGACCCTTCTCAGAGGACACTGACTGCTTACGGCAAAGACCGTGGTGTTTTGGTCGGTTTGAGCATCAGCTGTGAAGACTCAGGAGTTCCAGGCTATGCTTTTTGGAAATTAAATCCACACACAAATCTGGAGGGCCCAACCTAGCATCAGAGGGCAACCTGGGATGCAGCACACGGCGTTATACCCTGAGCCCAGGAGTCACCAAAGAGCCTTGCAAATAGGAACAGGGTAGTAGAGCCCAGTGCTGACCTGCGTGGTGGGGATTTAGTCACCGTTTGAGGCCTGGTTGTCATAAGGGTATCAGGAATTGACAGGAAGGTGCCAGCAGAGGTAGCCAAAAGATACCAGGTCTTTTAAAATATGTGGAAAATGTGAACAATGACACACAGTGGCTACTTGAAATAGGAGATTCTACACTATTCTCTTTGCTGGAGAGGCAAGCTTCGCTGGCCTTCGTCTTCCCAAAGGCAGCTCCAGAAGCTGCCTTTGCCATTCCCATACCCTCCTGACCCCTCCCAGCTGTTCTGGAGACTCTGGCCACATGCCTGCTCATCCACCAGGTGCAAGACATTGGTGGTAGCCCCAGCACATTCCTGAGTGCTGACTGGGCGGGTGAATCAAGGGTCAGCTCCCCAGACGTGCCATTCCCCTGGCAGGCCTGGGCTGAGGCATGCATCTGACTTCCTGGTTGCCTGGGAATGGCATTGAGAAGTGGCTTCCATTGGCAACCTAGGGACTGAGGAAACCAAGATACCTTCCCTGTACAGGTCCTCTCAGCTGGTATGGTGTGGCTCACAACTGGACTGAGCAAGAGCTGCTTCTGCAACAGTGTGGGCAGTGACTGACCACGTGGTCTCTCCCCTTCACTGGAAGCTTCTCTCACCTCCTCCCTGAAGCCTCCTTCCTGTAGCAGCCTGCACTTCGTCCTCTTGCGCAGCTCTCTTGTTCAGTATCTGTCTTCCTTGCTGGAGTTTAGATTCCATGAGGGCAGGAACCCATGTCTGTCATCATCATTGATTTACGCTGGCCCTTGGAGCACTGCCGGACATGTGTTCGGCACTCAGTAACACTCGTCGAATGAAGGAACCAGCTCTGTGTTCCTTCAAGCCAGCTACCCTGTAAGGACATCATTTGAACCCTGTGTCAGTGTGTCCCTGATGGTACTAGTCATCCCTGCACATCAACACCATGCCTATGTGCCTTTTGACTGGTCCAGTGATACCAGATTGAGTGCTGTTCCCAGAGTAGGCTGTCATCCTGGGGAGTGGATAAGTAGAAGGAGCCTTGTGGGTACAGCAGCAGCCTTTGTGGGCACCTAGCATGAGAACACAGAGCTCTGGGGGAGTGTTTCCCTGCCACCCGGGGGAAGGAGTTTGACCAGGAGGAGAGGATGGAGAGGAATGAAAAGGTACAGAGTCACTCTTGTCCCAGTCACTCAGTAACTTGGTGACCTCACTCAAGTCATTGCACCTCTTTGGATTCAGCTTCCTCCTTGTAAATGAAGGTGTGGGCCAGATGATCTCCCTTCCAGCTGTGGCAGCCACAGTTCTATGATTCAACAGCAGAAAGCCTCCAAAGCTCACATTTATAACCCAAATCCATCAAGAATGGCAGTTCAGGGAGGAAAAGTAATATGTTAGGGAAAGAGAAGGCATGGATTTCTCCTAAGGGGTGAGGTTACTGAGGGTTTGGGGAAAAGCAGGAGAGCTGAGAAGAGGCTCCACGCAGGACTGGAGTTGGAGCAAGACAGGAAGGAGCCCTGGGGCAGTTGCATAAGAATGCTTCAGTCTCCAGCTCTATTTCAAAATCCAGCTTCAGGTTCTAATTCTCCCTGGTTACTGTTAAACCTGCATGGAATCCAGGGTGTTCAGAAATCCATTTTGTATGCATTTTATCAACCCTTGTGCTCAAATGATTTTGGGTAAAGTCTTGAACAGCTGTTGTATTTAAAGGTTAAGGTTGTGTCTGGTCCTGTGTGAATTTGGATATATCTGCTTTGTATGTGGCACTGTAATTTGTTTCTTAGATTGAGTTATTTTGGGTTATAGTTTGGAAAGGTGTGCGGTTTTGGGGGGGTTTTTTTGTTTTTTGTTTTTTTGTTTTTGCATATTTCCTTGATGTCTAATGGAGGTCCAGGACAAAGGAACCAGAAAAGAATGACAGGCATCTGATCATTTGGAAATCTCTGTTAGAGGTTTTATAACTTATTAAGCACTTTAATTTCAGTAATACTTTAAAAAATGAGAACAGTTCAGCTAAGGCAGTTTAATTCCACTAAAAACCTCTGACAATTTGTATGTGTCTCTATTTAGAGTGAAATCATCTTGAGCGTAATCAAAAGGAGATCAGTTTTGTGGAAAGAATAAGAAAGTGCTTATTTAGGGAGAAATAAACGAGTTGATACAGTATTGGCAGTTATGTAGAGAAACGGGGTCTGTCGTACCACTTCTTCAGTCGGACTAGCTCTTGAAGGGGGCATCTGTTTTCCTGTTTGTGGTTAACATCCCGGGGCTACCATAAAGACTGGGCTTGACATTTGAACGTGGCACAATGTAAAACAACTCTTGATGTTTATGGAGAATCAGACATTGAGATGATGGCTTCTTTCTTATGTGACTGTGTGTGTTTAGAAATCCTTTTTGTTTTTGCTTCAAACTAGATACCAGAGGCTCTGGGGTACGTCCGCCAGGCTCTCCAACTTCAAGGTGATGATGTCAACTCCCTGCATCTCCTCGCGCTCTTGCTGTCAGCACAGAAGCATTACCATGACGCTCTGAACATCATGGACATGGCCCTGAGTGAATATCCGGAAAACTTTATGTAAGTCATCCTGGAGGGGCTTTGCTTTCCCCTTAACCAGAAGTTACTAAGTTTCCTTTTTCCCTCCTTTTTCTCTCTAATCTGTCTGAGTCCTTCATGGACATCCTGGGAGTCAATAATATAAGATCCAATTTTATCATTGTTTTTTCCTGATATTTAAAAATAAATATCATCCCAACATAGTATTAGGTCATCCTTATTTAGTTAAAATACTTTATTCACTATTTCTCAATGTGTACCATTGGAGTACATGAGATGATTTTAGATGGATTGTGGATGAACATTGGTATTTTAATAGCTATACATTTTTAACTGTATATTAGAAAAAAATATAATATATATCAAAGGGTGATTTCATGGAAATGACCACTCAGGGGGCAAGTAAGAATTTTTAAAGCCAATTTAAAGAAAAATATTAAGTAAATACTAATACAGATATAGTTGGATATGGCAAAGTTATGTTAAACAAACTCCAATGACTGAAATTTGAGAAACATTGCTCTACAGCTTGGCTTCCACTAGTTCTGGGTGATTATTCTATTTTAGGTAACTTTGATCAAGATACCTTACCTCTTTGTGCCTTTGTTTTATTTTCTGGGAAACAGAATTTCTTAAATAAATTAACCAATATTTGTCCATAACCTAAGAATTATCATTATAAACTGCCACATTCTTGAATTATCAACTGTCTTCACATCTTTTCTCTGAGTCACTGAATCCACGCCTGTTGGTTAGGCTTTGTTGAGAAAGACATTGTCTTTTGGGCTCCTGGGTTACCATTTTGTCCATTTTGTGGTAGTATCTTGGTAACCAGTACACAGTGGCCAGAAATAGCAAACACTCCTGCATGCTGGAAGGTTCTAATTGTCCACAGCATTGCAGGGTCAGTAATGGGGGTGGGGGGCGGCTTGGGGTGGGGGAGAAGGGAGGGAATGTAGAAGGTGGCCCCGGCTGGCTTTCTTCACTTTCAGAAGTAAGTGCAGTCACCAACTTTAAGTGGGTCAGCTTTGGCTTTATTTCTCTGCCTCATCACCTCACTGTGTTTTTAATCAGTGCTTTTCAGCAGCTCTCCTTGGAAAATTGGTTCACACATTTCCATTACAAACATTTCTTTGTCTTCAAGTGAAAAGGGCACTTCTCTTCTCTCCATCGAGAGAATTCTTGTTATAATCCAGGAAACCTCTGACTACAGATTTCTTTTGTAGGCTCAGCTGTTTATGCAGAGTGAATTAAAGAGCTTTGCTGCAGTGTTTCACTTCTTGCAGATCTCAAACTTGCTCTTTTGCACACTAGCTATATTTCTGGATTAGCCTAGGGAACCTTAAAATGGTTAAAACGCTTTTAAAACTATTCGGTGCTTTACCTATCAGTAAAGTACAACCTGATAGAATTGAATTCAGTTTCTCTCATCAATATTTATAAAGCACCATTCCCTGCATCCCACCCTCCAACTCTCTCTCCCTCCCCCTTCCTTCTCCTCCCCCCCTCCCCTTTCATTAGACTTACACTCCAGCTTGTGGTTCCTTCTTCCACAACCTAGGGTGTCATCCAAGCGGAGGCTTATTAAACTAATAGCCATACCAGACAGTAAGCAGTAAACAGTGGTGGCTAATATGGTAATGCCTCCAAGTGACAGCAGCTGACAGCCTTTTCAAGTAGTAGAAGTAAGGAACAGCAGTAGAGATATTTGAGGAATGCAAGGCTGTTATTTTAATGTTAAGCCATAAGCTCAAAAAAGCAAAGCATATGGCAGCAGGTCTGAGAGCAGCCATGACTTGTTTGCTTTTTAAATATTTGTATTTCTTCCTTTGTGATGGGAAACTTCTTCCCAAGAATACTTTATTAAACGTTGGGCCCAGATGTACTCAGTGGATCCCATGGTTTCTTCCCAACCTGGGTAAAACATTTCAATACCAACCTAAACAAGATCAAGTGGGCACTTGTCCCACTGCCTTACAGTATTATCTGTTTGTTTGTAACAAGCTTAGCTCCAGCAGAACTGCAAACTGCCTGCAGCCTGGAAGTGGAGGACGTGGTTGATGTATAGTCAGCACTTGCTAGGTGGAGGTGGACCCCTTCCCACCCTGAGGGCCAGCTCTGTCCACCTGTTGAGTGGTTGCCAGATGAGACAGCTGAAGGCCCTTGGAGGAGCAGCTGGTCTCTCCAGCATTACTCATCCTTATTGTCACCGTGAAATGATAAAAATTGCTGTTTAAGTACTTTGAATAAGCTTAGCAGGGTCCAAGAAGTTCTAAGATAAGAGGCACCATTTCAGATACTTTGTCACTCCAAGCAGAACTCAGACTGAACAGTAGATTCAACAATGGGAAGAACGTCCTAAGTGTAGGGATCATAAGAACCAAGAATCTTTTCTTAAGGAAACCCCCAGAATAAGTTCATAACTCTGGAGAAGCAGCCACTTTGGGGAGTTTTATAGGGTCAGTTCTCTATGAAAGGAAGGGGATGAGGAAGGATATTTTGTAGTGGTTAAGAGCACACTCTTGGAGTTGGACAAACCTGGTTTAGGACTCCAAGTCCTCCACTTTTAAGTCGTGTGACCTTGAGTAAGTCACTAAATCTCTCTGAGTCTCACTTCCTCATTTGCAAAATGTGAGTAATAAAATGTCCTTCTCAGAGGGTGGTTGTGCATTTAAGGCGTTGGCAAACAGTAATCTACTCAATAATTGGTAGGAATTCATTTTGTTACTACTACTACCGATACTACTCAAGTGTTTTTAAAAATTGTTATTAAATATTGAATAGAAGCAAGAGAATATTAAATATATTTAAAATAATAATATAACTAACACATGTATACCTGTATCTTAGTTTAAGAAAAAGAACATTAAGGCCGGTCCCAGTGGCTCATGCCTGTAATTCTAGCACTCTGAGAGGCCAAGGCAGGAGGATCGCTTGAGGTCAGGAGTTCAAGACCATCCTGACCAAGATCGAGATGCCAAGAGCAAGACCTCATCTCTACTAAAAATAGAAAGAAAAAAAAATTAGCCAGGCGTGGCAGCATGTGGCTGTAGTCCCAGCTACTTGGGAGGCTGAGGCAGGAGGATCGCTTGAGCCCAGGAGTTTGAGGTTGCAGTGAGCTAGGCTGAAGCCACATCACTCTACCTAGGGTGACAGGATTAGACTCTGTCTCAAAAAAAAGAAAAAGAAAAAGAACATTAATACTGCCTGTGAATTTCCTGTGAATATTTGCTTATACATATGTTTGTATGCATATTAAATATGTAGATGTATTTCCCATGTATGTGGATTTCCTGTGTAATATTGCCTATCCGTTTTCCCCCATCCTTTCCACTTGCCTCTTACCTGGCAGGTTAATCCTGTTAATCCTAAATTCTATGTTGATCATTCTCTCATGTGTCTATACCATATGCGTTGTACTCCTAAATAATAATTTGTTCTGCCTGTTTTAAATTTTTCTTGAATCATACTAAATATATTCTTATAATACTTGCTTTCATTATTTATCGTATGTTCCTGAGGTTCATCCTTGTTGCATACGTCACTACTTCATTCATTTACACTGATGAATAGTCATTTTATTGTGAAAATATACTAAGATTTTTTTATCTAGCCTATTGTAAATAGATATGTGGACCGTTTTCAGTTTTGAGCTATTGTGAACAATGCCACTATAAATATTCTTATATAGGGCTCCTGGTGCACATGGTCAAGGACTTCTTTGGAGTGAAATAGTTCTGTCATCGGATGTGTGTACCTTCCAAACTGTTTTCCAAAGCAGCTGTGCTAGTTTACACTCACACCAGCAGTGCCTGAGAGCCCCTGTGGCTCCAATACACCGATGCTCAGTGTTGCCAGACTCCTTATTTTTGGCAGTATGGTTGCAGGTTAGTGAAATCACATTGTGAGTTTTAGTTGCGTGTCCCTCATGATCAATGAGGTTAAACATATTTTCATTTGTTTATTGGTGAGTTAGCTTTCTCTTTTGTGAAGCTTATGTAGAATTCCTTCTTTTTTTATTGGATTGTCTTTTTCTTACTAATTTGTTAGATTTTTTAATATATTATGGTTACAAGTTCTTTTATATGTGTTGCAAAAATCTCCCACGCTGTAGTTTATGTTTGCTTTCTCTTAATGATGTCTTTTGATGAACAGAAGTTTTTATTTTTAAAGTAGTTGAATTTAGCAATCATTTCCTTTATGGACAGTACTTTCTGTGTCTAGTTTAAGAAGCCTTTCCCTTCTCTACAATCCTGAAGATAGTCTCCTAAATTATCTTCTAAAAGCTCTCTTGTGTCATCTTTCACACTTAGAACCTTGATTGTTTCACGTATGTATGCTGTGAAGGACCCAATGTCATTTTTTCCCGTATGGATATCCAGTTGTCCCGGCATCACATATTGTAAAGATTCTTTCCCCTGTTGCTTCACAGGGCCACCTTTGCCATAACTCAAATGTCCATGTATGTTTCTAAGCTGTTTCTAAGTTTTGTATTTAGTTCCGTCGGTCAGCGTGCCCATCCCTGTGTAATTGCCACTCTTCTGTCATTCTTACAGCTCTACTGCACGGAAGGAAAGTGGGTCCTTCCCTGTGTCTTGTTCTTAAGGAATGTCATGGCTGTTCTTGGGCTTTTGAGCATTCATATACATTTCAAATCAGCTTGTCAAGTTCTGCAAAAAAAAAAAAAATCTCTTGAGACTTTGATTGGAATTACATTTAATTTATTAAATAATAGCTCAGTTTGGAGAGAATTGTACATTTATGATAGTAGGTTTTCTAATCCATAGCCATTTTATCTCCCTGATTATTTAGGCCTTTAAAAATATTTTTATGTAGTTCTATAATTTTTTAATAAAGATTTTACCCATTTTTTACTAAACTTATTCCTAGTTACGTAAAAAAATTTTTCATGCTTTTCTATACAGTATATGTATAAAGGATATTTTTAAATCAAATTTACTACCTACTTATTGCTAGGGTATAGAAAAGAACTGATTTTTGTACATTCTTCTTGACCCAGCTAAATTCATATTAATTGTAATAATTTATATATCAATTAGTTTGGAATTTCTACACAGACAATGACTTTTACCTGAAATAATTAAAACTTAGTTTCTTTTTCTCTAATCCTTCAACTTTTTTTGATTTGACTTACTGTCGTCAGGACATTCAGTAGAGTTGAGTTGAAATAATTCTTTTTTTGCATGTTTTGGAATCATTTGTGTGAAATTGGAATTACTTGTTCCTAGAATCTTATGTTTTGATAGAATTCACCCATAAAACCATGTGGGACTGTTTTTTTCCCTATGGAAAGATTTCTGATGCTTTTAAAAAATGATTATAGGATATTCAGGTTTTCTTTTTCTTATTTTATTAAGCTATGTATACCTCTAAACAAAAAAAAAAGTAAAGGCAAAAAAAATACACAAAAACCAACAAAAAACCCAGCCGGGCGCTCTGGCAAGCGCCAGATCGCTTATATTACTTATAATTATAAGTATTATATACTTATAATGTATAAGTAAAGATTTGTCCATTTTATCTAAATTTTAAATTTTATTGGCATACAGCTTATAATATTTATTTATTTATTTATTTATTTATTGTCATACAGCAGCTATAGTTAAGTCTTCTTTCCAATCCTAATATTGCTCAATGCACCTTTTTTTTTTCTTGAGTAGTCTTGCTAGATTGCTATATGTTACATTGATCTTTTCAAAGAACCAGTAACTTTTTTATCATCTTAATTGTACATTTATTTTTTATTTCATAAATTTCTATTCTTATTTTCATATTTTCTGTCTTCTGTTTTGTTTTGTTTTGTTTTATTTTGGTATTTTTCTTTTCTTACTCTCTTAAATTGGATGTTTAGTACATTACTTTTTTGCCTTTCTTATTTTCTGACATAAGCATTTAAGACTAAAAATTTCCTTCTAGATACTGCTTTAGCTGTAAACCACAAGTTTCAATATGTGAAATTTTTATTGTTTAGTTCTAAATATTTTTAAATTTCTATTATTCTTTTTGACCCATTAGTTGTTTTAGAACTGTGTTTATAATTGTCAAATGTATGAGTTTTTCAACTTATCTTTTGTGATGGGATTTTTACTTTGTTGGATTATGTTTAAAGACTGTAATCTATATAAATTTGAAACTGATTGAACTTGTTTTATGGCCCATCTGTGATCACTTCCTATAAATATTCCATGTGTGCTTGAAAAGAATGTTTGTTGAGTAAATTTTTATATATTTTATTGTATTAGGTTAAGCTATTAACTGTGCTATTCAGATATTCTTTATTTTTACAGATGTTTTTTGTCTACCGAGTCTATCAATTATTGAGAGGTGATAATGTTGAAATCTACCAGTAGGATGGCAGATTAGCCTTTTTCACCACATATTTATAGCAATTTTTGCTTTATTTATTTATTTATTTTTTAGGGTTTTTTTTTTTATTGCAGCATATTATGGGGGTACAAATGTTAAGGTTACGTACATTGCCCTTGCCCCCTCCCCCCTCCAGTCAGAGCCTCAAGCCTGACCATCCCCCAGATGGTGCACATCGCACTCATTATGTATGTATA
>CAUYRT010085474.1:0-11820 GCA_963574885.1 Lepilemur ruficaudatus | reverse complement strand
CTCACAGCAACCTCAAACTCCTGGGCTCAAGTGATCCTTCTGCCTCAGCCTCCCAAGTAGCTGGGACTACAGGCATGTGCCACCATGCCCGGCTAATTTTTTACATGTATTTTTAGTTGGCCAATTAATTTCTTTCTATTTATAGTAGAGACGGAGTCTTGCTCTTGCTCAGGCTGGTCCTGAACTCCTGACCTTGAGCTATCCACCCGCCTCGGCCTCCCAGAGTGCTAGGATTACAGGCGTGAGCCACCGCGCCCGGCCGGATTTTGTATTTTGCTTAAATATCATTTGCACATTTCTAGATAATAAATGTCCTTTAAAAAGCACCATTTTTAGTGGCTGCTAAATGGTCATCATCCACATTCCATCATGTGGATTATTTAACCTCCTTGTCAGATGTTTACTTTGTATATACTTTCTTTCATTATTATAAATGGCACTTGAAAAATATTGTTATATATTAATTTTCAAACACAGGTTTTTTGTTTTTTTTTTTGAGACAAAATCTCACTCTGTTGCTCTGGGTAGAATTCCCTGGCATCATCATTGCTCACTGCAACCTCAGACTCCTGGGCTCAAATGAACCTCCCGCCTCAGCCTCCCAGAGTGCCAGGATTACAGGCATGAGCCACTGTGCCTCACAAATGACTATTGAATGCCTATTATGTCTCAGGTGTGCTCCTAGACACTGGGGTTCCAAGTTTACAGTCTGGTTAGAGAAACAGCTAATCAGGGACGTGGTGGTTAATTTCCCTAGAACAGAATTCCAGAATACTGTTCCAAGGGGGTATGATCATTTTAAAAGATTTTTGGCTATTACTACCAAATTCATATCCAGGAATTTTGAGTTAATTTATGTGCTTCCAACAGTATATAAGAGTGATTACCCACCGGACTCTGCCTATCTTTGAAGGTTATCATTTGAAACTGATTTTTAATTTGGTAAAAAAATAGCCTCTTGTAGTTTTAATTTGTATGTCTTTTGGTTAGCAGAGTGGTTGACATTTTTTTTTCAGTAGGTTACTTCAAATATTGCAGAGGTCTATTTGTGGACTATTTCTTTTCTTCATGGGTGTTTGATACCTCCTTTTTCACAGATGTTTGATATTTCCTTTTTCATCTATTGTGTTCTTGTCATTTCTAGGAGGTTTCTAGGTTTTCTATGGCTTTCTATTCTATTTCTTGGTCTGTATTCCACTGTATTGACTGCAATAGCATTGTCATTTGTTATAATATCTGTTAGGGCAATTATACCCTCATTCCTTTTTTTGTTTCCAAGGGGGGAAAACAATAGCTGGTTTTGGCTATTTATTCTTCCAGGTGAACTTAGAATTTTGTTAAGTGTAAGAAATGTCCTGTTAAGATTACACTAAACCTGTGCATTGACTAGGAGAGAAAGGTCGCATAATCAGCTTCCCTGAAGGGTTATTGGTTTTTAATCCTGACTCCAGCTGGGCACAAAGACCCTCTAAGGCAGGTCTGGGCTCCTCTTGGACTTCTCCGACCTCAACAGTGGTTTGTTTCTTTGTTTTTTTTTTTTTTTTGAGACAGAGTCTCACTCTGTTGCGCTGGCTAGAGTGCCTTGGCGTCAGCCTAGCTCACAGCAACCTCAAACTCCTGGGCTCAGGCGATCCTCCTGCCTCAGCCTCCCGAGTAGCTGGGACTACAGGCATGAGCCACCATGCCCGGCTAATTCTTTCTATATATTTTAGCTGGCCAATTAATTTCTTTCTATTTTTTTAGCTCTTGCTCAGGCTGGTTTGGAACGCCTAACCTCCAGAGATCCTCCTGCCTCGGCCTCCCAGAGTGCTAGGATTACGGGTGTTAGCCCCCGCGCCCGGCCTCCTTTGTTTGGTATTCAAAGTAGAGAGAGGTCCATTAAGTAACTCCTTTGAGAAGTGGTCATGGCTCACGGCCAGCCCCGGCACCTCGGAAGGCCACCTAAGTGATCGCCACCAGCCTGGGTGCTAGCGGGCTCCGCCTGACCCCTGGGGCCTGCGAGGGGCTGCAGTCACCGGAAGGGGCTGGCTGAGCACAGCGTGCGTGGGATCTCCGCGCCCTACCCGCAGGTAGGGCTGGCCGCGGGGGTGCGGGCGCAGGGCCCTGCGGGGCGCCGAGGTCAGGAGTGCGGGCTCCCTCGTCCTTGGGGCCCTACAGCCCGGGTCCCCAGGACCCAGACCGCCAGGCCTGCAGTCCCCGGGGGCTGCACCTTGGAGGCTGGGGCCACTGCAGGGGGCGCGGTGCGGGGGCACAAAGGGGTCGGCGAAGTGGGGCACAGGCCTCTAAGGGTCCCTAATTCGGGGATCCGCGGGGTCAGGGCCAGGCTTAAAGGGGGCGAGCGCAGTTTGGCGGGTGGGCGTCGGTCTGTGGGGGACCAGGGTCCCTGTCCCGAGGGAGTGTGCGGTCCTGGTATTTCTGGGGTGAGGTCATGGTCCCGCCCTGGCGCCTGGGGTCTTGGTCCGCTTGGGCGTCAGGGGTCTGGGTCCCCGGCTCCTCCCGCGCGCCCCTCCCCCACGGCGCCCGACTGCGGCCGCCGGCTCCGCCCAGCGCTCGGACCGCTCGCCGGCCCCGCCCCTCGCCTCCCCTGGCCCCGCCCCGCCGCTCGCCCATTCAGATGTGGGTCAGGGGTGACCGGGCGGTGCCGACGTCACAAGCTTCCAAGATGGCGCTGGGCGGGCGGCTGTGAGCGGCGCTCGGGGTGCGCTGGGCGGGAAGCCGAGCCGAGCCGGCGGCGGGCGGACGGGGCAAGCCCGGGCGGCGCGGACCGGGCGCCGAGGACGAGAGGCCGTGGGCAGGGCCGGCCGGCCGGCGGAGCGCCGCCGCCGATGCACAAGAGGTAAGAGGCGGCCGCGGGGGGCGCGGGTGGGTGCTGCGGGCCGGGCGCGCCCCCGGGGAGAGGGGCGTGGGCGCGCGCGCCCCCGGGTGACGTGGGGCTGTGCGCGTGGGAGGACGGGCGAGCGTCTGCTGGGTCTGGGCGGGGGCGCACGAGGGGCCCCCGGCCGGCCCGGCTTTGTGGGCTGGGTACCCGGCGGGGCGCGGGCGGCTGGGGACGCTGGGCACAAAGCCCCCGGGGCCGCGCCGGGCCCGGGCGCGGGTCTGCGGAGCGGCGGTCGGCGGGCGAGCGGGCGCCGGCTCTTTGTGCCTTTTCATTAGCAATCTAATCCGAACGGCGTCGGGCGAGCTGCGCTGCATGACAGGCGGGCGGGCTCCCATTATGCAAACGGCCCTGCGCCCTTGGCCGCCTCCTCGCTGGAGGATTTTGCGATTTCCAGGTCTGCGGTCCCCTTCCCTTGCCCACTAACCTCAGGAGGACCGGCCAGGGCAGGAACAGCGGCGGACTTGGAGGGGCCGCTCCCGAGGGCCAGGCCCTGCAGCTGGTGGGCTCGCTGCCCTGCCCCCAGACTCTCCTGTCGGCAGCCGCTTGGCAGGAAGAGAGATGGGCTTGGGGGAGGGGGTCCGCTGGCAGGGAGATGGGACCGCTGGCTGAGGGAGGGGTCTGAGGGGCCCCAGCTTGTCACTCTGTGTTTATCATCCAACATGGTTAATATTCACACACAGCTGGGTGTGTGTGTGTGGTGGGGGGGGGATGCCTCTCCCTGGGAGGGCAGTGACTTTTGGAGAGGAGGGAAGGAGGCCAGATAATGCTCCCATCGGCCCCACCCAGACAGCTCGAGACTGCCTGGGGAAGGGAGCCCAGTGTTGATCCCTTGGGCTGGAGCGGTGTCGAAGTTATTTATCCATGTCTTCTACCTCCTCCACCCCCAGTGTCTCTTCTAGTAGGAGTTGCCAAGCTCATCTGGAAAGCTGTGTTCCCGAACCCCACCCCCCAAGGAGGGGTGTAACCCAGGGAGGCCACCCCTCTGACATATGTGATGGGGGAGGGGCAGAGCGGTGCCCGTAGGAATCCTTTGGCAGTGGCTTGTTGACTGATGTGGGGATTGCTGTGCCTCTTGCACTGGGGGAGTGGGGAGCTGGCAGGTAGTGGATGGAGGGGCCTTGGGAGCTCCTAGGCTGAACTTGGTTGGGGCTGTCCTCCTGGGACCCTGGATAGAGGGATGTAGCTGGGTCACCCAAACCAAGACCTTTCAGAATCTGGCATTTATTGCTTCCTGGCTGCTGGCTTTGCTTCTTCCCCTCCGTTCCCATCTGCCAGTGTCTGGACTCCCTGGGCAGACATTTTCAAGAGCACAGGCCATGTGGCCAGTCTGTAGCCCTGGTGTAAGGAGAGAGTCTATGCTCAGTGGAGCAGGGTTGCTGGAGTGGTCTGAAAAAAAGCAGATGGACTGGCCTCTAGAGACAAAGCTGTGTAGTGAGATTGCTGGTTTAGCAGGCTCTTAACACTAAGAAGGGGGCTGGGAGGCTGACACTTGGGGTTGAACTGAGTCCTTTGGCCCAGGCTTATTCCAAGAAGTCGGTTACCCTGCCTGGGAGTGAACTTTCAGTCTTGTGCAGTTTATTATGAAGATCTCTAGGTCCCACAGGATAAGCAGTAGACTTGGAAGGCTAGGAAGGGGCACCTCACCTGCCTGTCTTGGGAGGGTCACAGCTCATAGGTTGGTGTGCTTTCCTTTGGCTTCTGGCCTCTGGCAGGCCAATTTTGGGGTGAGGCAGAGTGCCTGTTGCCCAGCTTCTCTGGCCGTTTGACTCGAGTACTGGTGTGTGCCCAGATTCTCCTTGCAATGTTTTCCTGCCAGTTGTTGGGACTTGTAGATTAGTCACTGAGCTTTTATGACCAATTCCTGAAAAGAAGTCTGCCTCTGGTTGTTGGCTCTGCATAGAGGAAGAAGCAGCCCGAGGGAGTAAGGCCTTTTAATTAAAGCAAAACCGAAATGATTGCTGCAATTGCTGGAAGGAGAAGAGGCGCAGGTGGGGCAGAGGCCAAGATGAATTCTGTCCTGCATGGTGCCTGCTTTGCGGACAGGTAGGTACGATCCCATCCTTGCTTCTTGGCCTTGGCCAGCAGCCCAGTCTTCTCCACAAGCCGCAGTCCTGGATTAATCCTCACATAGTGTTTTCTTTCCATAGATCAGATTTCTCATTTTGTTAATAAGCACAGCCTCCTGTCCACTTGAAGTCAGCTGTTGTGGCCTAGGAGCAACAGGGTTTTGCATTATTTAGCTGACAGCCTGCTGCCTTTGAGTCCTTATTGTATGCTGAGGTCAGATCTGAGGGGGTGGGGTGCCGTAGTGCCTTTTAATCAGCAGCTAGCCCCTGAGAAGGGCTGGCTGGGCAGTTCTGGACAGAGTCAGAGTGAGGAAGGAATAAAGTTCAGTTTACCCAGGGGACCTATGGCTCTGTCCGTTTTGCTTGGCCTGTTGGCCTTGAGCAGTCAGCCCTACGCCGTACCTTGTCTTGCCCACTGGGTCTGAGAGCCCACCCCATAACTGATCTCTTAAAGGGTGGGGCTCTCCAGGGCTGCTCCCGCTGGCCTGGGAGGCAACTTTCACCTTGGGGAAGAAATAACAAGTCAGGTCCCTCCCCTCCTGGCTCCTTAAAGCCTGGCTGAGGAGGGATCCCTGTAGGGCAATGAGAGGGGAACTGGGCTTGGTCAGTCACAAAGTCTGGAGTGCAACTCTGGCTGTGCCATTTACTCTTGGTGTGACCTAGGACAGTGATTGATTCTCCACACCTTAGTGTCCCTGTTTATAAAATGGGAACAGAATTAGAGTTTACATTCACGTATCGCTGTTCTCCAGAGCTCAGCCGGGGAAGACCGACGCGAACAACTGATTGCATGATGGGGTGATAAGGGCTGGCACCTAGCGGAGCACAGAGGGCACAGTGGCTTATGGTGTGGGAGAGCCCTGGATGCCTTGTGGGTTGAGGTTGGCCTGGAGAGGAGGGGTTTTAACAAAGGCGTGACTGTTGTTGGTTTTAGAAAGGCAGCGTGGAGCGTGGCACTCTGGGGACTGCAGGAGAGCAGTGAGAGTGTGGACCCGAAGGTGCTGTGTGTGACAAGCCAGCTCAGGTGCTCCCACTACCTGCCAGGCATGTGTGAGGCTCTTTTTCAAGTTTTTTATTCATTCTGCCACATTCTTGAGCACAAACTCAGTGCCTGGCCCCTGTGGCTAGACTAAATCGTGCTGGCCTTTGCTTTCTGGCGCATGGCCTTGCCTTTAAGGTGGGATGATAGAAGTGCTTGTGGGTTTCTCGGAATCCTTCCAATTCAGCACACGGGATAACCTCCGTTTACAGCCAAGTAAACGAGGTTAAATAGCTTGCTGGAGCTGGAGGGTAAATGCCTTTGACTCTAGAGCCTGTGAAGCCCATAGAGTATGGTGTCTGGAAAGATCTGGGATCCCATGGGGGGGCAGAGAGCTCCACTCCCCCAGTTAGGGGCTTCCAAACAAGCCCGTCCTGTTAAACTCTGCCTGGCACCGCCAGGATTTGCTTCCTGCTGGGAGGGGCCTTGCCCTAAGGGTTAGAGACCTGAGTTGGGGGAGGGCTCTGAGGAGGGAGGGGCTGGGCCCCTAGGGACTGCAGGCTTACCTTGAGCCCAGTTTTAGCTGGGAGTGGTAAAGCAAGAAAAACGGGTGCGGTGGGGGTTGTGTGTGGGCCCCCAGTGAGCTGGATAAGGGAGGCAAGGTGGGGAGCTGGTTCCAGCTCTGCCACAGTTCAGAAGGGCAGGGCCCAACCCCTGGGGAGGGACAAGGCAGGACTGAGTGGGGAGGGTGACCCTAAGAAACTGCCTGGGTCCTTTGGGAATGCAGGATTGCCACCCAGCTTAGGGGAGCCCCTCCTTCCGACTGTTCAATTTCCGTGTTTTTCATGGTTATAATAGTGGGTGGAAGGGAGGGGGAGTGTGGCCTTGAGGTTAGAACAGGGGGCTTGGAGGTCTTTCTATTGATGAGAGGTGACAGGTCAAGCTCACTATGGCCACATCTGAGGTGTGACTGGACAGCTGGGGGCCCCTACTTTTTCTTTCTTTTTTCTTTTGTTTTTTTTGAGACCAAGTCTCACTCTGTTGCCTGGGCTAGAGTGCCGTGGCATCAGCCTAGCTCACAGCAACCTCAAACTCCTGGGCTCAGGCGATCCTCCTGCCTCAGCCTCCCGAGTAGCTGGAACTACAGGCATGCGCCACCATGCCCGGCTAATTTTTCTATATATTTTTAGTTGGCCAATTAATTTCTTTCTATTTTTAGTAGAGATGGGGTCTCACTCTTGCTCAGGCTGGTTTCGAACTCCCGACCTTGAGCGATCCTCCTGCCTTGGCCTCCCAAAGTGCTAGGATTATAGGCGTGAGCCACCGAGTCCAGCCTGCCTCTACTTTTTCTAGGCCAGAGGGCCTTGCTGCTGCTTGTAACATGGGTAGCACATAGTAGGTGCTTGTTTTCTTTCTGTTGAGTGATCTGAGCAAACACACAGCATGTGGGTGAGAAGGGAGCGTGTGAGGTCCCTGTCTATCCTGTGGCAATTTCCAGGGTAACTAAGGGAAGGCAGCTGTTGGGCTTGGCCAGGTGGGTGCATCCAGGTGGGAGCTGGCTGTTGTGGAGATGGATGGACTGTTGGCTCTGGCAGAGGTGTGGCTGCTGTGCAGACTGGTCCCGAAGGTTCTGGGCTGGAGCCTCGAGCTTCATTCCCAGCAACACCTCTGGGTGGGCGAGTGGATGTGTTCTCTCTGGCAAGTGTGGGAAGGGGGCTGCTCCGGTCACCACACTGGGGCCGGAGTCTCATTAAGGGGTGGGGCCTGTCTCATGGCCTTTGCAGCTCCCTCACCTTGGAGGGTGCTGCCTTGCAGCTGCTGCCTTGAAAGGTGGTGAGATCTCATTCATGAAGTGAATGAGAAGGGAGAGGGGGCTGGGGACCTCAGCAGCCCATCTCTGTCCTTGTGTGGATGCAGTGGGGCTTTTCTGGGTGATGAGCAAAGACATATCACCCAGCACGTGCTGTGCCTGTCGTTCCAGGCAGAAGCCTACCTGCTGGTGCCCTGGTTTTCACCTGGGCGCCTAGCCTGTGTCTGGTGTGGGCCCAGGCACCTGTGTTTCCTAAGGCTTTTGTAGTGACTGTGGTGAGCAGCTGAGTGAGAAAGGCTGCTCTGGCAGGTGGTCCATCCTTGTGGATAACAGAATCTAAGAAGCAGTAAGTGCTGTTACCTGAGGTGATCACACATTGCCACTCGGAGGGCCCAGTGGAACCCCCAGTTACCCAGGGAACTAGTTGACAGAATTAGCTGGGCTGATTCTATCAGTTACCGGCACCGGGATGAGCAGCAGGAGCAAGCCAGGCCCTTGAACCCTCAGTGGCTTCTCCTCAGAGGGCTTCTGGGAAACCACGTACTGCGCTCAGACCCAGGTCCTGCTGGCCCTGTAGTCTGGGCTTCTAGAGTCTGCTTGGCCTGGTTTCTTGGCTTCATTCTTCGGCTCCCGTTGGCTTCTGTGTAGCCTGACAGGGCCACACAGTGAAGTTTGGGTTCCTTGGTCACCCTGACAAGCCAAGTTCACTGTGGCTACAGCTGAGGTGTGACTGGACAGCTGGGGCCCCTGGGACCTCCCCTCTTTTTCTCTTTGACCTCAACGTCCCTGGGAGAGGGAAGGTTGGTTTCCTGGGCTGCCTTATTTGGGCAAGATGTGGGAGGCCACTAATAGGGGCAGACAAAGGAGAGTGAGAGGGGCTGGGAGGGGACCTGTGAGGCAGGGCTTCAGGTAGCACCTGGCTCAGCCTGCCCCCTTTGCTGGGACAGACTGTGGGTCTTGGGGTTTAGTTTGTGTCCTTAGGGAGAGAGGACAGAGGCTGGGCATGGTGGCTTATGCCTGTAATCCTAGCACTCTAGGAGGCCGAGGTGGGAGTATGGTTTGAGCTCAGGATTTCTAGACCAGCCTGAGCAAGAGCAAGACCTGTCTCTGCTAAAAATAGAAAAACTAGCCAGGGGTGGTGGTTAAGTACCTGTCGTCCCAGCTCTTCGGGAGGCTGAGGCAGGAGGATTGCTTGAGCCCAGGAGTTTGAGGTTGCTGTGAGCTATGCTGACACCATGGTACAGTGTGAGACTGTCTCATAAAAAAAAGGAAAGAATGGCCGGGTGCGGTGGCTCATGCCTGTAATCCTAGCACTCTGGGAGGCCGAGGCGGGAGGGTTGCTCACAGTCAGGAGTTCAAGACCAGCCTGAGCAAGAGCGAGACCCCGTCTCTACAAAAAATAGAAAGAAATTAATTGGCCAACTAAAAAAAAAATATATATATATATATATACACATACATATAAAATCAGCCAGGCATGGTGGTGCATGCCTGTAGTCCCAGCTACTCAGGAGGCTGAGACAGGAGGATCACTTGAGCCCAGAAGTTTGAGGTTGCTGTGATCTAGGCTGACGCCAGGGCACTCTAGCCTGGGCAAAAAAAAAAAAAAATTAGAAAAAAAGAAAAGGAAAAAAAGGGAGTGAGGACATAGGATGACCCTGGGTGTGGTGTGGTGTCCCGGGCAGTGTCCGGGTGGGAAGTCCTATCGTTTAGAGCAGCCTGGGCACGGGCAGTGGAGGAGATGGGAGGGGGCCCAGGAGGAAGGGTGGCCCTCTTCTTCACTTGCTGTTGTCTTCTGTGCACTTATTTGTAGGGGGCCCAGAGAAACTCGTACTGGGGGCAGGTGGTCTGGGGTCGGTTCCTGCCTTGGCTCTTTTGCCCCTTCACCCCTGCCCTTCCCAGGACCTCACAGCCCTTCCCTTTTGGGGAAGGCATCTGATGGCAGGTGCTGTGGGAACTTTGCTGGAAACCTAGGAGGAAGATGGTTCCAGCAGAGTTCCTAACAGAGCACCCAGAAGGCCGTGGATGAAGAAGGGAGGTGCTTATGCTGGGCTCTTACCTGTGCTCAGCCTTGCAGGAGGTGTTTTACACCCGAAAATAATCCTTAAAACATTCTGATCATTTTATCGGTCCCCATTGTACATAGCTAGGAGTGAGTAGAGAGGTGCTAAGAGTGGCGTGTGCGGAAGCCTTGAACGTGCCTGCGAGGGCTCCTTACTCTAAGCAGTGCTTGGGCTGGGGGACGGCTGAGGTTTTCATTTTGAGTGGAGTAGTGGGATGCCTGCCCTGGACGAAGCCGGGGAGTTGGGCCCCCGGAGCTGGAGGGTGGTCCCTTGCAAGTTCTCCTGCCCCCCATAATCAAGGACCAGAGACGACTCTGTGCAAACCTTATCCCTCCAGTCACAGCTCCGTCCCTTCTGGCGTGTTGGGTCTTCTGCCCCATGGAAGCTTGTGCCTTTGCTGAACGCCGCAGGAGAGGAGGCATGTGGGGTGGTCCGGACATTGTGGGGAATTCAGAGCTGAGCTCCCTTGCTTCTCCTCCTCATCAGCCTGGGCAGATGAGAGTTGCGAAAACGCTGCTGGTGGTGGTGTGGACAAGGAAGGCAGGGTGGCCTTGCTCTTGGCAAGGTGAGGCTGTCCCTTGGTAGATGGGCTTGGGGGTCCAGGTGATCCTAGTGAGGAGGGGGAGGGACCTAGTCTTGGCCTTCTGAGGTGCCAAAAGGTGGTCATCCTTCAGTTGTGGTAGGTGAACCTGAGCTCCAAAGGACCAGGCGCCAGGCCCGGTGCATGCTGCTGGGAGAGGTTTGTTGCCAAAGTCCCACATTCCATGCATATGTTGATGCTGATAAGGGTGGCTGGGCTGGCTTAGCTGCTTTGGGCTAGAGGGACTTTGACTTCATGCCCCCAGCAGGCAACATGCACATCCTGCTTCCTGCGTGCACATCCCTTCCCCCACCGACCACCTCTGCCTCCAGGTGCACATGGCCCAGCCATAGTCCCGCAGCCTGCAGAGGCAAGGCACGTGTGGCTCTGAATTAGGCCTCCGGAAGTCCATTAATAGTCTGCCCGCCTGCCTCTCAGAGCATTTGTGGATGCCATTTGAAATGGCAGTCCTTTTATTTATTAAAAATTGTTACTCTGAGGTTTGGCAGGAGGCCCTCTGTCTAGGATTTTGGTGTTTGGTGAGCAACTGTGGTTTCATGGAAAGAGGACTCTGGTGTCAAGTCTGTTTCTCTGTGTGCCAGTTCTTAACCTTTCTGGGGTTTGTTCTCCTTGCCTGTAAAATGGGTTATTAGGAATATCCGAGACAGTGCTTGCCAGCCATTCTTAGAGTTGTTTGCAACCCCCTGCAGGGGTGGGGTCCCCTGCAAGACCATTTTATAATATTTAGAAGTTAGCAGGAGCTGGGCGAGGTGGCTCACACCTGTAATCCTAGCACTTTGGGAGGCTGAGGCAGATCACTTGAGACTAACCTGGGCAACATGGTGAGACTCTATCTCTACAAAAAATAAAATTAAAAAAAAGTTGTTACCAGCCTTTGCCATGTGTTGACACTTATCGTGCAAAACTGAGGTGGACGGCACTGCTGTGGTACACAATGCCTGAGTGTGTCTCCACTGTTAGCCAGCTCTCGGGGCTGAGCCCTGCCATGTCACGTGGGTCCAGGCAAGGTGGTACAGATGACTGAATGTTAAACCTAGACCCTTAATTACATGTCTTTTTAGTTTTCTGTGTGATGAAATGGAAGAGACGCACAGAGCTCTTCTGCCACACACAGGTATGATGGTATGCCCAGGAAAAGGCCTGCACGTTGTGTGAGCTGGGCGCTGGACTTGCTTTTTCTCCCAGAACATTATTTTTACTTCAAAGATCTATTGATAGGTCGGGCGCAGTGGCTCACGCCTGCAATCCTAACACTCTGGGAGGCCAAGGCGGGTGGATCACTCAAGGTCAGGAGTCCGAAACCAGACTGATCAAGAGCGAGACCCCGTCTCTACTAAAAATAAAAAGAAACTAATTGGCCAACTAAAAATATATAGAAAAAATTAGCCAGGCATGGTGGCGCATGCCTGTAGTCCCAGCTACT
>CAUYRT010085471.1:0-31584 GCA_963574885.1 Lepilemur ruficaudatus | reverse complement strand
AGACTTCGGGGTCTTTCTCCACTCGTGCAGACTGACCCGTTCCACTCTCTCTGGAATGTATTTTCACTTTGTGTAGCTTCCTTCTTGACTTTCATTCTTTCTTTTATATGATAAATTATTTGTATAAAATTGCTCTGTGTCACAGACAGAGTCTGTGATCACTCCATCATCAGCTGGACTCGGTACCAGTACTCATTCTTGACACTGGGAACCCGGGGACCAGGGAACATCCAGGTGAACCTAACAATAAGACACAGAGTGGGGAAGAGATAACTGACAAAGGACCTATATTCAAAATATGTCCTATGGATCAACAATGAAAAGATTGGCAACCTGATTTTTTTAAATCAGTAAAAATCTGGAACAAGCAATTTAGAAAAATCCAATAAACATATGAAAAGGTACTCAACCTCATTAATCATTAGGGAGGTATAAGTTAAAACCATGACAATGAATGATTACATTAAAAAGACTGAAACTGCCCAATGTTGAAGATGTGGAGTAACGGGAAATTTCAGACCACTGCTAGAAATGTAAATTGGTTCACTTTAGAAAACTATCTGGTTAATTAAATTATAAGTCACTATTCCTCATTTCTCTGTAATAGAATTATGTATTCACACACTAACAAAGACCTTATGGTAGTGGAATGATTTTTGTGCAATGGGATGTTACTGGACATAACGTGAGCAGAGTCTTAAAATGTGCTTTTGCAGTGAGGCAAGCTATCTTGGTTCTAGCCGTTCACAGTGAGAAGAATGTGCCCTGAGAAGCCACTGGTCCAAGAAGAATGAAACACTCGTGGAGCAGACCTGAACCCAATGCCCAGCTTGAAGCCAAGCCTAGCTAAGCCCAGCTTAAATCAGCAGCATCCCAACCGGCCCACAGATGGATGAGAAATAAATGCTTATTGTTGTATGTTACTCATTTTGATGTGGTTAGTTATATGTCATTCTTGTAACAATGGTTGATTAGTATACTCTCTACCTGGTAAAGCTCAAAATATATCTAATCTATGAGTCAGCAAATCCACTGTTAAATAGATATATATACTGTATGTATACATATATATCTCTAATTAAAATGTATACAAATATATACTAAATGTATGAGACTGTTTATTGGAGCATTATTCATAATAGCCAAAAATACTAGAAATAACTGAAATGTTCATCAACTCTAGAGGCTGGATAAGCATGCAGTTGTATACTCAAACAATAAAATACTATATACCAAAAAAAAAAAAAAAGATTGAACCACCACTACACCTACCAACACAGATAGATCTCACAAACATTATGTTTAAAAAAAATCCAAACCCCAAACCCCAAATAATTCATATTGTATGAGTCCCTATGTATAAAATGCAAAAATAAGCAAAACTGATCTGTGTAGTTAGAAGTCAGGATAGGAGTTAAATGGGGGCAGGAGGAAGCACACAACCACACTTGGGTTCTGGAAGTTTCTATTTCTTGATCTTCATGGCGGTCAGATGTGTGGGTCCACTTTAAGAAAATTCATGAAGGTGTACACTTCTGGTATGCACACTTTTCTGAACATGTACTGCAATAAAGTAAAATTTTTTGGTATTTGGTTTTTTATATTTTCTAGGAAAAAACATTTTGAGAAAATCAGTAGGTTTCCTAGTCCTTCCTCTTCAGGAATTCAGTCTCCCCCAATGTGAGGGGAACAAGGTCATTTTTTGGAGAGTAGAAAGAAAATATTAGGAAAACTATTTAATTATTTATCCTTAAAAAATAATAAGAGCTTTACTAATATTTGAGGTACACATTGATACTCTCACCCACTTTGGTCCTTATGTCAGAAGGTCACATGCCACATAATGTCCACAAAGTACTCTCAAGGACAAGTTCCACGGCAGGAGAAAGACAGCAGCAGCTCTCTCACATGTCTGTTCACTGCTGACACATTAACATGCAACTGGTTAAGCGGATGTGCATCTTATTGTCCAATTTTAATCAGGCTAATCTTCACAAAATGGAGAAGTGGCTAAAAATATTCCAGCAAGGAAACTATAGACTGAGCATAGTACAGGAGAAAAACAAGAAAACAATAGAGTTGATGCTTCTCCTCCTAGTATGACTTCTTAGTCAATTCTATCACAAGACAGAAATAAGGAAGTCAGTTGAAAAACCCTTGAATACATTTTCAAAGAGTGTTTGGCTGTGGAATTATATACGTATTCATGTGAATAGTGAACTTCCCCTAAGCATATTATGTGCCTCTCGAGACTGGTATGCATGCCTTGGACACAGCAAGAAGCCATTACAACTAGGGAGATACAATAAATATTTTTCATTTAATCACCATCTTATTCTTTTTTGTTTCTATTATAAATATTTGTTGTAATGTACATGATATATGTTGGGCTGGACCCAGAGGATGGTGGGAGGTTCCCTGGGAACTTGACCTTTAGGCTCCAACCCCCTTTGAGGTCCCACCCCAATCCAACTATAAAAGCCCCAGACTCCCGCCATTTCGGGTCTGATGCCATCGTGGCCTCAGTCCATCTGTACACAGTTGCTCCTATAAACTTCTCCCCATCTACCTCGGCCTCATGCGTTCCTCCCTCTGCGTTTCTAACAATGTGTTAATATAGTAGTAGTCCATGTATATGATTCTAAATATACATATAATAGAAGTGTATGCTTAAATTTTTTTTATTGACGTACAACTGAAACACTTTAGAAACCACAATAAACTGCAAGGCTGAACTAGTTGCTAATTCTCTAGGGGAAGAAATTTGATTTTCTATACAATAAGAAATATTGAGTTAAACCTGAATATTTCTTAGAATTTTTCCTACTCTGGTGGTCTATGAATCTATTATCTTATGTCTAAAAAGTAATTTCCCCAAATCTGCAAAAACTGCAAGTAACAAAGTAGAAGGAAAATTAACGTACAGCATTAAGTATGAGACAAGCACTGGGCTAGTGGCTTTGTGTGTATAATTTATTCACTCACAACAGACCAGTGAGGGAGGCACTATTGCTCCCATCAGATGAGGAAACAAAGTCAGATATGTAAATAATTATCAAGTAAGAAAACAGTCTCAGATAGGTCACACTGTGGAGTAGTTGGGAATTTTAAACCAAGATCTGTCTGACTACAAGCTTCTTCCTACTCATTAACATTCTGAAGCAGAACATGAAATTTATGTTTGGGTTTTTATGTGACTTTTATGTGTATTTATATGAAATGGCCTGTTTTACTTTCCTTTGGAGGTGCCAGGGGTCTTGCCAATTACCACTGTTAACTTCTATATCCCAAGTGTCTAATACAGTGCCAGGTACATGGTGGCATTCTATAACTATTTGTAGGAAAAAAGACTGACTGACCAAATGAATGAAAGAATGACAGAGTAGAACATATTCCACACCAACTAAAAAGATACTCTTTTGTTAACACAGAAATTCTTCGATTCTAAATTTTCATTTTGCCATTAAAAAAATCCAATATGAGCCTTCCTTCCAGTTGTATATTGCACTGAATACAGAACCAAAACATGCATTTAAATCACTTATATCTAACTTTTTATGATGCCACTGGGAATGGTGTTCTTTTTGCATTTGCAGTTAAAAGGTAGAACAGATGGTAGAAGTTTAGTTTCAAGTGATGGGCCCATTAAAATAACTTATGCTGTTGAGTGATGGTTCACTCTAAAGGCTCCATTCATTATATCTGAGTTTGCAAGCGTCAAAATAGTTGAGAAGGAAATAGAAGTTAAGGAAATGTTTGCTGTGTCAAGAGATTTGCTGGAATAGGACTGCAGACCCACAAACTCTATCCCTTAGAATAAAGAGAACTGTCTTGATGGAGGTTTTGCTAAATAAGACACTTGCTTTATGGAGTATCCACCCTGGAAAGAACCTTTGCTCCTAGGAAGAGACCTGGGATTAGGAAATAAGGTTCTGGAGAACCAGTGTGGGGCTCCCTGGAACCACATTTTGTTTTTTTACCTTTTCTGTCTCCCATGAGTGTAGGTTTGAATATAAAAATTTATAGTTACAAATAACGAGTAAAGACAAGATGAAAGAGGGAAACCATAAATATCAAAATCAGGATCTGGAAGAGTTGGCTGTGAGCCAGCTGCAAGAGTGCCTTCATCTCTTATCACTAGTTTCACAGCATGGACGTTTACACCAGGCGCTGGACCACCTCACGCACTTTCCATATGCTAAACTATCTCACATTCATCTCAGCTGGGTCAGCCAAATGGTGGAATGTACCCTGGACTAGAATCCAGAACATCTGGGTTCTGTGCCAGGTAATTCAAATACACCAGCTCATTTAATCTTCTCTATACCCTAGTGATAAAATATTGTCTTCATTTTGCAACTGACAAAATCAGGCATGCCCAAGTCATCATGCTAGTAAGTGCTGCCTCTAGGATCCAAACCCAAGTCTATACATATGACTCTGAAATCTTTCCTTTAGCCATTACTGCACACCCTCGGTTCTGTCACAGTCCAAACTAAAATTCCTTTTAGATAAAATGATGAGCCTAGGCTGGAAAACATCTAAAGTCAGGTCCAGTTATAACATTCCACGATTACCCTATGATATTACAAAGAGAATAAGTTTGTCACAGAATATTAAGTACTCATTTTATAAACATAAACTGAATGTTGAGATACAGGCTCTGTTCAAAATATCGAGGACCTGGTTAGAGGTCAGATATGACCACTTACCGTATTAGTCAGGGCCCTGGCAGGAAACAGAGCATGTTCAAGTTGGGTAAGTTAAGGAGAGAATAATAAAGAGAATATCTGCAAAGGGATGGGCAGGAATAGCAAAGCCAGTGAAGACTAGTCCTGCACTGTGCCTAGAAACAGTCACCTCTCGTCCTGAAAGGGCAAGGGGAAGAGAAATGACCAGGACCTAGAGAAAGTAGCTGCGTGCAGAGATACTCCTAACCGGAGCTGAGCTCTTCAGACAATCCCCAGAGGGTTGGCATGAAGTCACACTTGCAATTCCCTTTTCTTAAACCACGTCAGCAAGAGCATGTTGAAAGTTCATGCGTCAGAAACCTAGAGGAAGCTGTGGCCTTAAAAGCAGATTCAAAAGCAAATGCTTCCACTTAGGACTGTTTTTTCTGGCCTCATATATTCAACAAATATTTACTGAGTGTCTATTCTGTGCCAGACCTGAACCAAGTATTGTGTTTACAAGAAATAATAGTTAAGCCCAGAAAGTTGACAGGTAAAACACAGCATTTACAATATAGGATGAAAACTGCAAATAGACATAGTTCTAGAATATAGGAAAACTCATCTGAAGAAAAGTTTCCTGAGAGAGGGTGCACATATCTTGAGTCTTGAAGGACAAATAAGATGGTGTGAATTGAGAAAAGGAGAGAAAAGTGTTCAAACCAAGACAGGAAATGTGCAAAGACCTGAAAGTGAGGGACAGAGTGAGTTCCAGAACCTGGGGCACATTATAGGGCAGATGTTCAACAAATAGCCACAGCTGACGTTTGAGATAGAAATGTGGCATCATTCACAAGAATGAGAAAGATCACCAAGGAGAATGTAGAAAGATAGAAGAGGAAAACCACTACAAATTCTTGAGGCCTGAGGTATGCAGAAGAATGATCCTCCAAAGATGCCCACATCATAATCCATGGAACCTGTGAATATGTTACCTCATAGGGCAAGGGGGACCTGGCAGATGATTAAACTAAGAGTCTAGAGATGGGAGATTGTCCTGGATTATATAGGTGGGCCCAGTGGAATCACAAGGATGCTTGTAAGTGAAAGAGGGAAGCAGAAAAACTAGACTCAGAAAGAGAGATCTGAAGATGCTACACCGATGGCTTGGAAGGAAGAAGGGACCTTGAGCTAAGGAATGCAGGTGGCCCCTAGAAGCTGGAAAAGGCAAGGAAACGAGCTTTCACCTATAGTCTCCAGAATAAATGCAACCCTTCCAATACCTTAATTTTAGCCCAGTGAAACTCATTTTGGACTTCTTACCTCTAGAACAGTTAAATAATAATTTTGAGTTGTTTGAAACCTCTAGGTTTGTGATAATCTGTTACAGCCACTGTAGGAAGCTAATACAGTGCCCATAGAACATTGTTGTACATTAACAGAATGTGATTGACCCATTAGTACTAACAAGGAAGGATTTTCAGGACATGTTACTAATTTATAAAAAGTATATTGCAAATTACGTTTACATAAGATTTTTTTTTCTAAAACTCCATAAAACCGAACTATATACTCATGGATTTATACAAGTATATAAATTCACAGGAAAAAATTAGAACCATTCCTACCAAGCCAAAACAGTGGTGACCTCTGGTGCTCTGTCTTATTTGTCACGGAGTAACTGACACCTCACACCATGCCTGAAGCACATCCAATAAATATTGATTGAATAGTATTGAAAACCAGGCCTCCAGATCTTGAGCTTTTCCCATTAGACTCTTAATCTGTAGCACAAAAGGTTGAAAACATGGTATGCATATGTTTGGGAAGGGGGCTTACTCATGACAAGTTGATGAGCTAACTACTTGGTATCATTAAATAGGCAGAATTTATCCCTATGGCTTGAAAAGAGTCTATTTTGATGAAGGATGTGCCAGTTTTCTTAACATCAATACCAAGTGATTTCTTAATTAACACATAGGTATTTTCAATAGGAAAGTCCAGTGTTGATTATAAATGAGAATTAAGATAGGAGAACTGCTTCCTTCAGGATTTTAAAAATATTTTGTAGCTATTACATAATCAACATAGCGTTTGATAAGATTTATGCAATGACTAATCCCCTGTTAATTCTATTCAGTGTACTTTTCCTCAGACATTGTAATTTTCATTGCTAGAATTTTGTAATTTTCAGACATTGTAATTTTCATTTCTAGAATTTTGATTTGGGTCTTTTAAAAATCTCTTGTATATCTCTGCTTAACATGTTCAGTCTTTCTCTAGCTTCTTAAATATATGGAATTCAGGTATGATAACTTTTTTTTTTTTTTTGAGACAGAGTCTCACTCTGTTGCCTGGGCTAGAGTGCCATGGCATCAGCCTAGCTCACAGCAACTTCAAAATTCTGGGCTAAAGGAATCCTCCTGCCTCAGCCTCTCGAGTAGCTGGGACTACAGGCACGTACCACCATGTCCAGCTAATATTTTCTATATATTTTTAGTTGGCCAATTAATTTCTTTCTATTTTTAGTAGAGATGGGGTCTCGCTCTTGCTCAGGCTGGTCTCGAACTCCTGACCTTGAGTGATCCACCCGCCTTGGCCTCCCAGAGTGCTAGGATTGCAGGCCTGAGCCACCAGGCCTGGCCCAGCATGATAACTTTTAATGTTTTGTCTATAATTCTATTATCTGAGTTATTTCTGGGTCAGTTTCAATTGATTGATGTTTCTCCTAATTATAGGTCATATTTTCTTGCATTTTTGCATGTTGGATAATTTTCAATTGTGCTGCAGGTAGGGTTAGTTGTTGAGGCAAGACACTCATTCACAAATGTCTTGTGAATTATGAGGTTTTCCACTTTGGTTGTTTGGAATAGGCACTATTTCCATCCCTGCATAAGTACTGGATGCTGTTCTTCTAATGCTTTTGGGTGGATTTTCCTTGGTCTTGACTAGTTTCCTCACAGGTGTGCATTGTATTAAAGACATGCATCAGTACTCAACTGTATACTTGAGAAGAGTCCTCTGTAAATCTCTGGAGTTCTCTCTGCAACACTTTCCTCTTTGGTGTTCTATCCTGTGAACTTTAGCTGCCTCGGCTTCTCTGGACTCCCAGCTCCGTCTCTTCAATTCCTAGAGTCCACTGGACTCTGCCTGGCTTCCCATTTTTTATACTGTGTCTGGAAATGTGAGCGCAGACTGGATCACTCTCTAGGACTGCTCCATAGTTGGATGTTGGGACTTTCTTTCACTGCCTCTATGCTGGATTTTCCATTCCCTGGATCCCATGCTTTTCTCTTTCTGTCTTTTTTTATTCGCTTGCTTTGCTGAAATTCATCTTCCAAAAACTTCATAAGAATGAGTGTATGGGACAGTGTCGATATCTATAGCAGTTTTCTCTTGAGCAATCCCATTTCTGCAAAGAAGAATCTTCTGGTCTCCTGTGTGTGTTGGCGAATGGAAGATGGAATACCCCTGGCTGATGAAGTTCTGGAAGCCAGTCAGGAAGCAGGGACGGGGGAGGTTGGTGGTGTCTCAACATCCAGTCTACAGATTTTCACCTGACGCCTCACTCCTCCACTGCATTCTGACTGCCGTCCTCAAGGCTTGAGACTAACCCACTGGTCCCTGGGGAGAAGGGGAGAGGAGGTGCCTCAAGGCAGTGAGAGTTGGGGGCATCTGGAGGTCTCACTGTTCTGGGTCGGAATTTCAACCAATTCTTGTGCTTTCTGTCTGGATCCTCACCTGTGGCCCCAGCAGTTCTTGGTGTTTCCAAGTCTCAAGCCTTTCTGGGGTTCTGCAGAGTAAATACAGGCTGGCTTTTCATGCTCATCCCTCTCTGCTTCTGCTCCTTCTACTCTGTTGTGTCACTGACACTTCCTCCATGCACTTCCCATGGTCTCATGTATGCTGCTACTTCTCATAGACTTTTCCTCTCCCACCTCTCCCATCTTTCTTTTATTCCTTAACTTTCATTTTAGCAGCAATCTTAGCAGGGAGCTGAGGTAGACATATGAGTTCAATTTTATAAATCCTAGGCAAATTTTACACATTCTCTCATTTAATTCTTACAATAATCCCATGAGATGAATCATAATTATCTGTATTATATAAATAGGGAAAGTGAGGCTCAAAGATGTGAGGGCATTTGCCTAAGGTCACCTGACCAGTAAGCAGCAGAGCCAAGATTTGAAATCAGTTCTGACCCCAAACACCTTGACCTTTGCTGTATGTGATACTGTCCTGATTTGAAGGGCGGGTGCATGAACATTCAAATGAATTTGTTCTATTAGCCATTGGCATCTAGGTCCCCAAAGCTTCCTCATCCAATAGCACTTGGATCTGCAAAACCTTAAGGTCCATGTGCATATGCCCTGAGGGTATCCAAACTTGGCCACCAATGTCCTGCATTCCTGAGACACACAACTACTTGGACATACCACAGAGGCCTTTCAGTCTTCCTGTTGCATTTCTTTCATTCAGTACTAAATGTTGGTCAACTTCATGTGCTGAGCACTTGATGGAGAGACACTCCCACAAAGCAAACAGAGGCTGGCTTCAGAGTGTTCACATCTAGTCAGAGAGAGGGAACCCTGAGAGCAGGACGAAGACGAGAAGGACAAACTGATAATGTGCCCTTATAGAAAAGAGCCTACTTTAGCTTAGACTTCAAGGAAGGCCTCACTGAAGAGATGAAGTTTAAGCTGACACCTGCAGAGCCCATTCATTCATTCGTTCAAAATATATTTACAGAGCATCTATCATGTGCTAATGAAAAAGATCATTCAAATTTATGTGAGAACTTCCAAGTGCCTGGCACTGTCTTACGTGTTTAATGTATGTTAACTCATTTAATCCACCCAACCCTGTGAGGCAGGTTCTGTTATTTTTCCTATTTTACAGAGGATAAAAAGGAAACACAGAGATTTGAAGCAACTTTTTCAAACTGACACATCCAATAAGTTTTAGTGCTAAGACTCTGCCAGTGCTGTGGGGTACCAGTGTTGGTGCTCTAGAATGCTATGGTGGGAGATGAGGAGGAGATGGAGATGAATGTGCCAGAAGGGATCCTGCCCTCATGGAGCTTATGTTCTAGTGATGAGAGAGAGGTGAAGTTAGCTATCAAGCAAAGGAAACAGGGACACACTAAGGCCATGCACTATAAAATATATGAAATGGGTTTCGCAAGGGGAAATTTATATGCAGAGAAGTAGCACAGGAAACACAATCTCCCAGCACTCATTATGCCATGGATAAAGCTGTACTGCACTCACCATAGGAGGTGTTCCAGGGGCAAGGATGACAGACTACTTTGCCAGCTGCTTGCTGAGCCTCTAAAAGGGGGAAGGGATGAGATTTAAAGATCTAGTTTGGTCTCTCTTTGTCAATCCATCAAAGAGAGAATGGAGAGGAGGTAGGAGTGTTTTGGACAAAGGTAACCACATTTGTGGAAGGTATGAAGGGGTACAGGTCATTGGAGGTCAAGGTTAGATACCTGAGATTATATATACATGGACCCACAAGGTTTTGGGGACCCAAGTGAGGTTGAGTGAGGGAGCCTTGGGGACACCAATGCCCACTGATGAACATAGCATCCGTGCATAGCCAAGGGAAAGCTGTGAACACAGGCCAGTGGCTAGAGTATTGTGGATGAGAGGGAGAATGGTGGGAAGAGGGTTTGGAACAGAAGGCATGGGTCACACAATGCAGGCCTGGCTAGAACATTTCAGGAGGCTTGGACTAGTGGCTTGGGAGTGGAGAAGGAGAGAAGAGTTCAGATTAGACATATTTAGGAGATAAAATTGACAGCATTGGTTGATGGGCTGGATAAGGGAGTTGAGAGAAAAGAAGGAATGAGGGATGGCCCCTAGGAATTGTGGAGCCATTTGCTGAGTGGGTCATGACAAGCTGAGTGGCAGAGAGGATGTGATGGAGATTAGGCTTCAGTTTAGACTGATCCACTGCACAACTGGGATGGAGAAGAACTAATGCAGAAGCACAGGTGTCTTGCCATAGCATGCGGACAGAGGCAGCGCCGCCCTGCCCTTACAGAGTGCAGATGGAGCCCAGTGAAACCAAAGTCTCTGTGAACTCTAATAGGCTAGAAACTGGTGAAGTTTAAATGAATAATATATCCCCGGCTCCTCCGGATTGCAGAGCAATCACCCATCCTAAAGTCTGACCATTTCCTCACATTTTTAATGCCATTTCAAGGATACCTTATATTTCAGTTCAGATCTGCCATTTTATCCAGCTGGATTTCTTTTCAATTTAACCCAATTTTAACCCCAATGTTCAAGTTATTTTTTCCCATTATACCCATGAATGGAAGCAAATCATACCATCTTGTATAAATGCAGCTGTTTTCCTCACTTCTTTTTTCTCATTTTAGATGAAAATCTTCTTTCTTCTTTTTTTATTAACACCACCACCCTCTCCCTGCACCCCACCGCGGGCCTCACCATGCACTGTTTTTGTTCCTCATCTCCCTGTGCTCTTTCCTGTTTCTTCGAGGAGCCCCTGCAGAGATGTTTTCCTCTGTAATCAAATTATAGGTCAAATTCATCAAAGTGATAGCACGCAGGTACATTTCTTACAAACATTTAAATGAATGCAGTAAGTAGCACATTCTTTTTTTAAGTGGGAGTGTTGGTAAATAATGATGCTCTTTGGTAAAGAAAAATGAAGTCAGGAATAGAGCTTAAAAGTATACCAAAGCTCCTTGTTAAACTGCAGAGTCGTGCAAATGTACATCGCCATCACTGCCATTATTATGACCATATTTGAATATTACATATTATATATTTATGCATATAAATATATTACATATTTTAAATATGTTATAGTTGATTTCAACAAATATCTTTTGGGTGTCTAGTATAAGGTCCACACTGTGCTAAGCATAGGGATACAGAGACAACAGAAGATGGTTCCCCCATGGCAAAGGGAAAAGGCAAAGGTACAAAGCACATAAACAGATAATTTTAAGGTTAAAAAAATAGAAATGGTATAGTAGTGGCAACAGCAGAGACATGCCTGCAACAATCCCTGCAATGTTAGGTACCTCTAGTTGAGGTGGATGGTGAATCATGCTTTACATACATAATCCCATTTAATCCACATGGTAATCATGCAAAATAAGATTATGACCCTTATTTTGAAGGAGAGAAAACAGAGATACAGCAAGGTTAAATGGTTGTCTGAAAGTCACCAAGATACAGAGTAGCAGATAGAACGAGAGAGAAAAAGCTCTCCCTGGCACCATAATGTTAATGTTTTCCCTACTTCTCCAAGAATGTGTATGGTGTAGTTTAGAAGGTTAGAGGAGTGCACTGAAACCAGCCTGGGATGGGAGGAGGAAAGAGTGGGTCTTTGAGGAAGGTTGAGCTGTGTCTTAATGTTGACACATGAGTCAAGAGGGAAGGAGAGATGGAGCAACCTACCAGGGGAAAAGCACAGAGGTGTGCAATAGCATTAGGCTTTTAGTCCAGACTCAAGTGGTGCAGGATAGCTGGAGGACCACATTGAGAGAGATGAGGCCGGGACCAGATTACAGAAAGCTTTCTGTGCCAAACTAAGGAATCCAGACTTGATTCTGAGAACAGTAGAGCAGCCTCAGAGCCAGTAGGTGAACATTGGTTTAATCTGAGCCTTGGGAATCATGCTGTCAGCCAAGTGGAGGGTGGATTTGATAAGGCAGGGCTAGAAACCAGGATGTTGTTATTATCTAGGCATCCAAGGGAAGGGTTAGAATCATGGGTCAGTTTGTACAAAGCTCTTCCTTGCTGCTTCTGTTGTATTTCCTATAACCTAAGGCAATAACTCTGTCATGATGAGGCTGGTACTATTTACATAATTTCCTTTCCACCCCAGAATCTTTACCCATCTAGCTCCCTTGGCTTGGAATTCAGCCTTACTGACTCATCTCTTGCCACTCCATCCCATGTTGTCCACCTGAAACTCTGGCCACGTTGTGCTTCTTACTGAGCATCAAATGTCACATCATCCTCTTTCAAGCCTTTGTACATTTTTTCTACCTCAAGGGTCCCTTTTCTTCTTCTTTATCTGGAGAACCACCCTCTTTGGATCAAGAATTTACCTGTTTCTTTTACCAACCCCTAGAAAGAGTCACTCCTTCTTCTGGGCCCCATGGCACCTTCTCTATGATATCACATTTTACATGGTAATAGAATCATTCCTCCTGTCTATTTCATTGCTTATGCAGTGAGTTCCTACTTCCATAGATAATTCATGCATATACAAGTGTGGTGGTTAATTTCATGTGTCAACTTGACTGGGCTAAAGTATGCCCAGATAGCTGGTAGGACGTTATTTCTTGGTGTATCTTGAACGTGTTTCCCAAAAAGTTTAGCATTTGAATAGTACACTGAGTAAAGAAGATCCACCCTCACCAGTGTGAATGGACATCATGCCTTTTGAGGACTCAAATAGAAGAAAAAGGCAAATAAAGGGCAAATTCACTCTCTGCTTGAACTGGAACGTAACATCTTTCCCTGCCCTTGGACATCAGTGCTCCTGGTTCTCCAGCCTTTGGACTTAGTTAGACTGGCCTGGTGCTCAGGCCTTCAGGCTTGGACTAGAACTACACCACTGTCTTTCAGGGGCCTCCAGCTTACAGATGATGGGACTTTTCAGCCTCCATAATCATGTAAGCCAATCTTTTGTAATAAATCTCTTTCTATATATTAATATGTTATATCAATCTGTCTATTCTTTTGATTCTGTTTCTCTGGAGAACCCTAACAAACACAAGCAAATATCTGTCTCCATGAAATAAATGCATATAAGTTTTATCCTTTTTTGTACATGATAATAGCATACTATATACTTTCTGAACTTTGTTTTCTCACTTAATGCACCTTAGCAATCTTCCCATTAAATATACTTGAAGAGCTTCTTCATTTTTCAGATGAAAAAATGTATTTAATAGTTCCCTCCTATTGGAGTTTTAGGTTGTTTCTGATCTTCTGCAATTACAGATGATGCAAAAAATGACCTTGCTTGTGCATATGTCATTTCTCACACATAGGAGCGTACATGTTGGATAAGTTCCTAAAAGTAGAAGTACTAGGTCAGAAAATAGATACATTTGCAAATGTGATAGCTGCTTTCAAATGGTTCTCTGTAGAGTTGTGTGAATTTCCATTGCTGCCAGAAACACATAAAAGTACCTGCTTTCCTGTAGCCCCAACAGTATCCAAATTTTGGATTTTTGCCCACATAGTAAGTGAATATTGACATTCTTGAATAGTTTTAGTTTTCATTTCTCTTTTTATGAGTAAGTTTAGCATCTTTTTATGTTTCATATTTCCATTTGTAGCTTTGTCTTTCTGTCTGTCCACATCCTATACCCATTTACCTTTTGACTATGGTTTTTTCTCTTACCGTTAGCCACTTCTCTAGAATTTGAGTTGCAAATGTTTCTCCCAATTTCTTGTGTGCTTATGAGGTTGCTTGGTGTTTTCTTTTGCATTTTTTTCTGTAGAAATGGCACAAAGTTGGGTAAGCCATTGACAAAGTTGTAAAACAATAATCTTATCACTGATTAGAGCTCCTTATCTTGCTGGAAAATGACTGCAATTTCTCCTAATAATACCACCTTTTAGTAGAAATGAAAGATACCCAATTGTATATTGTTCTTTTTCTTAAAAAATAAAAATTTACTTTAAGAACTGATTTTCTTTGAAATCTGAACTTTATAAGGTTTATTTAAGATTAGCACATGCTTCTTTCTCTTACTAAACACAGCTCATTTGAATTTTGTTAAAACCTCAGAGAAAGATACTAAACTTTTACCTCAGACAAGTCTACCTATGATTTTTGCTATAATACTTGGACCATGTGATCTTAGAAAGCCGCCACTGAAGGATTCCATTTCAGGAGCCAATTTTTTAGGAGGTGAATGAACACTTCTAGGAGCTAATTTGAAAAATGAAAAGTAAAAGCTGACAACTTTGTTAACACCATCTAAGAATGGTAGATGGTTTAGGTAAATCCAACACTTATAGCAAGCCATGACTTAGTATCATATTTAATCGTTCTGAAATCTATTTATGAAAAGCATTCCTGGGTGCTTTTAAGTTGAAGATTATGGTAAGAAATATTTGGCATGTCGCATAGTAAGTAAGTGTGCAAGAAATGTTTGCTGATTGACTGATATGCTCTGCTATGGATGGTATAGTTTCTAAGGACACAGAACTGTCTCTAAGAAAGTGAAGAAAATAGCTGCTCCCTGTCCTCAAGTTATTATTAATTTTATGAGACACATACATGTACATTACATGGGTAATCTCAGCTGCTTTGAGATGAGGTGGACACAGTATCACTTAAACTGACAACGTGACATAAGAACTAGCACCTCTTGTATCATCCTGCATGGATCTTGAGCCCATTCTACAGACTGAAGTGTCACAAGAATGGAAAAACAAGCACCACATGGACTCACCCTCAAATTGGTATTAACTGATCAATACTTATGTGCACATATAGTGATAACATTCATCGGGTATTGTGCAGGTGGTAGCAGGGAGGGGGGGATGGGTATATTGACACCTAACGGGTGTGGTGCACACTGTCTTGGGGATGGGCACACTTATAGCTCTGACTTGAGCAGGGCAAAGGCAATATATGTAACCTAAACATTTGTACCCCCATAATATTTTGAAATAAAAAATAAATAAATATCAAAAAAAATAAATAAAGAAACTACATCAAACTCTTTCAATGACTTCTTCATCAGAAACAGTCTCTGAGTTCTCCATGCCAAGTGCTTCACTGCAACAAGAAGGCAGCTGGATACACCACCCACGCTTCCCACCTGGCTTTGCTTCTGAACTCCAGGGCCTCCCACATGGCCTAGCCCAGGAGGCTTTGTGCCATATTGGCAAGAAACAAAAGCCATCACCCTCTCCCCATCTCTCACATCTCTAAAGTTGGTGCAATATAAAAAAAACTAAACTCTACCATAGCGAATTATGCATGTGTGAAGGTTAATTTTTAAAAAAGTACAAGTTACTCATTTATCTTAACATGTATTTGAGTCAGACACTCTTCAAGCTTACAAGCTCCAACAGCGAGTAAGACACACAAGACCCCAGCCCTAGAAAGGGAGATAGAAAACAAATACCCGACAGCATAGAAACAAACAGGATAACTTCGGGGGCAGGATGCCTTAGATAGAGTAGTCCAGGAAGGCCTCTTTGAAGAGGTAACTTTTGAGCTGGGGGCTTTACAGAATGAAAAGCTCTGAACCAGACATTGGAAAAGCTAGAAAACTGATAATATAGAAGCAAGGACCTATGAGCATAAATCCCTATAATGAAATGAACTCAAAGGAAGAATCAAAGAAGAGAAGAGGGAGTTTCAAATTTATATAAAAAATATTTACCACCATTGAGCCATCTCAACTCTCCCATTATACAGATATGAAAGCAGAGGCTCAGAAAAGTTAGAGTTATTTTATAAAGGCCACCTCACTTGGGCAACAGGATTAAAGGTTGCCTTCCTGAATATCAGCTGGCCATTTATTCCTATACCATGATGCCTGCATGTCAAATATTAAACTTCCATAGGCATTCAAAATCTGTGAAATGATTTTGGCAAGGAAGTAGAAAAAATGATTTAGCTATGAGATCGGAGGGAGCAAAGAAAAGCACTTGAATGCATATTAAATCCTTCCCTTCAGAGAGCTACCTCGTCAGTCAAGATTCTCAAGCACCATAAAAATCTTCTAAATGATACTTTTTTTTAAAAAAAAGTGTCATTCAAAAACCTCAAAAGACTGGTGGAAAAGAGAATGATAGCTAATATATGATGGCTGCAAAATGGTTGCTTCAAGCTTGTCAAAAACATGTTGGATTTCAATGGAGTTCTTATGAGTTACATGTGCTTAGAAAAATATATATAATATATTATTTATATATAAATACACAAAAATGAGAAAATGTGAAAGGCTGCTGTCAGGCCCAGCAAAGTCCGGATGTCTTACTGGGAGTTGACCATGAACCACCTGAAAGACTGTGGCACGTGCTAGCTGTTCTACTGGGTGGTTTTCCATTCACACACTCCCAAGACTCAGATGCTCACAGGTCGATGCCCCTTCACCTTTGGATTCTTTTTCCCCAGACCCTCTGACCTTCCTCTGTCTCCTCTACCCCCACTCCCCCCTCCCACCATAAACTCAATCCTCAGAGCCCCTGCTTCACACTACCTGAGTCCAGTATGGTTGGACCATGCATCCTCTAGAAAGAGCAACAAGGACTCCTACTTCGGCTTTCCAGAGCCTTTGGAGGGAGCATCTTCAAGGCAAATAAATTTTGGGGGTGCTAATATTGTGTTCCTCTTATTAAATACCTTGAATGCATTTTTACTTCTCCAACCAGTCCTTTTGAGGGGACTTCACCACTGCTCATCAGGAAATAGAACTTCTAGAGAGGTTTGGAGGAAAAGAGACTGTGCAGGGCCAGCAAACTGGTGAACGAAATGCATTCAAAGTCATTCCTTCCTCCCAAAAGCACACAGCTTCACTCTTTGTTGAGCTGGTACTTGAGCCCTGCAGAGCCGCACAGGTTCTGATGTGATGGCTTCCTAGAAAACGTTTATTTCAGAGATCTAAATTTGGTCTGCCTGCTATACCTGGACATTCTCTCATTGGTCTGTGGTTGAGCTGCAAAGGGAGACTCAAAGTGGCTTGGATGTGCTCAGATGGAGTGTCAGGTGGAAGGACAAGGTCTACTCTGATCAGGGGTGAAAATGATAGCCAGTAGGTGGAAGAAACAGGAGGAAGCTTCCAACTCATACTGAAGGGCCCTCTCTAATCATTAGGGTGGTCTGAAGCTGGAATGAGCCAGGTCCCCAGATCATGATCAGCTTGTCACTGAAGATACCCAGGGACCTTATGCACTGACAACACAGAGGGGGAGGCCTTCACTGACAAGCCCTGATGCTGGTTCTCTGTGTGGCCGTGGACCAGCATCACAGAGTAGCCCACGCTGCCCTCACAAGAGTAGCTTTGGGAGATGAGGTTACATGAACGGGTCAAGATGGAAGCATTTACCTCTCTGGCATCTCTGGCTCCTAAGGAAGTTCTCCCTGTGTGTCAGGGCTGCTCTAAATGCTTGGAGTTATTAACTCATTGAAACTGTGCACCAACCCCAAGGTAAGAAGAGGTACTCTTATTATCTCTACAGATGATGGTTTAATGGGAAGAAAAAAAAGGAAAAAAGAAAAGATACTTTACAGATGCTGAAACTGAAGTATCAAGGTTATCAGGCTTGCCCAAGGTGAGAGAACAAGCAAGTGGTAGAGGAGGAAGCCCTTGCTGCCTATCACACGGTTCACCCTCTTGGCCTCCATACAGTTCTGTTCATAATGACCTCTGTAGGCTCACTGACATCCCATCACATGACCACCACTATCTACCTTATCTGCCTTCCTTCCCAGGGGCTGTTCCATTGATAGATCAGGTGTCTTCTCGCATCTATTTTATATTTGTAATACCCCCGTCCTTCCCTACACAGACTATGAAAACCCAAGGTTATCCTCTTTAGCTGATGGGAGGCCTTGGAGTCATTTCATTTTCACACACACCTTTCCACATGCAACTCAGCCTCTGCCACCAGTGGCACTCAAAGCTGATAGAATGATTTGATGTCAGCATACACACACATGGTCACAGTTGAATTACATGGGTATTATCAAATCAGAAAGATGTGATACCAAAGCAAATATATACACATACTTTGCTTTTGCTTGTTAGATTTCAGTTTTACAAGTAATTTTTGGCTCAATATTGAAAACGAAAAGAATAAGGATGATGTAATAGCTAACACTTATGTAGTGTTATATGCTGGGCTCTATCCTTAGCTCTTCTGTCTTGTTAACTAATTTAATCCTCACAAAATTCCCATGAGGCTAAGTGGCATTATACTCTTCATTTTAAAGATGAGGAAACAAAAGCACAAAGCACTTAAGTTTAGGTTTCAGTACCTGAACTAGTAACCCAACTGGTATGCCAAGTGACAGACGATGGTGGCCTCAACCAAGTAATTGGAAGGAAGTAACTGTGCACATCCCACAATTAAGGAGTGGAAAGTTATGCCCCACCTCCTTGAAGGTCATCTACATAAATATTTAGAATTCTTCTGCATGGGAGATTTGTCTATTCTCCCCCATTAGTTTATTCAATCATTTATGTATATATCTGTGGACACATGGATATTTATTTTATTCTTTGGGTTATAACCCAATAGAACTTTATTTATTTTGTTGCTCAGATTTTTCCAGCTTTAGCCATTTCATTTGGCTCTTTTGTTCCCTTGACCTACTCGCTTGCTGTGGGTTTTTGTTTTTTTGTTTTTGCTTTTGTTTAAATACTTCCTTACTTTCTGGCATTACAAGGTGCTCTAGGTTCATCTTGTATTAACATTTAACATATCCCCTGCCTCAGTCCTAGAATCAGCCATTTCCCTAATGAGCTTTCATTCTTGTTTTGGAGAACAGTATTAGAAAGCAAGACCCAGGTGCTAGGTGTGCTCTTTGCTACTGGAGTATTGTTGCTTCTAGGACCTCTCAGCTCAAAGGGCAAGGACATAGATGTGTATTTACTAACTTGTGATATACAAATATCTGCAAATATTTCTCTACATAACCAGCTGTATCTATATTAAATTAAATGTGAGCTCGTACTGATGTTTCCAACATTAATTCATTAGCACAGGAGCTGTTCTAGTCTTTTCCCCTGGCTTGTCTGGAGCCTCTCACTCCTGCAGTGAGAACAGGCCTGGCTCCCACCATCTGCCATCCCTTCACTTTGCTATTCAATTCCAAAATATGTGTGAGCAGTATCAGAATTGTTCACCTTTACTCGGATGGGAATTAACTTTATCAACTGGAGTATAGTGCTTGTGTACTGTTTCTTTCAACTTTAGTCTTACAGACACCACATTTTTCCCATTACTGAGGTCAGCACCTTTCCCCCCAACCTCCTTCAACAAAGTTTCAAACATTTGCAATAGAGTTAGATTTCTTTATAACATTCCGCATTCCATCCTCGTATGTCCCAACCTCCTAAATAATTATTTTTTAATGGACTATATTAACATTCACTCTTTGTGCTATAATGTTTTATGCTTTTTGGCAAATGCATAATATCATGTATCCACATTATTCAGAACAGTTTCACTGCCCTAAAAAAATCCTTTGTGCTTCTCCTATTCCCTCCTCCCTTCTCCTTAATCTCTGGGGAACTACTCTGTGTGTGTGTGTGTGTGTGTGTGTGTGTGTGTGTGTGTGTGTTTTATAAATGCTGTAGTTTTCTCTTTTCCAGAATGCTATGTAATGGAATCCTAGAGTATTTAGAATTTACAGACTGGCTTTTTCATTTAGCAATGTGCGTTAAAGATGCATCCACGTATTTACATGGCTTGATAGCACATTCTTTTTTACCACTGAATAGTATTTCATTGTATAGATGTACCACAGTTTATTTATCCATTTGCTTACTTTAGGACATATTGATTTGCTTTTAGTTTTTGGCAATTATGAATCAGGCTGCTATAAACATTCATATGTAAGTTTTTTGTATCAAATTCAGTTTTCAAGTCAGTTGGGTAAATATGTTGGAATGCAATGCTGATCACATGCTAAGACTTAGTTTAGCTTTGTGAGAAACCACCCTCTCTTCCAAAGTGGCTGTACCATTTTACATACTGACCAACAATTAATAAAAGTTCCTATTGTTCCACATGCTAACAAGCTATTGGGATTGTCAATTTTTTGGATTTATCTCTTTCAATAAGTCTATAGCAGTATCTCATTGTCATTTTAATTCGCATTTCCCTAATAACAAATTGTATCAGTTTTCTATTGCTGCTGTCACAAATTACCACAAACTTGCTGAATTAAAACAAATTCATTACATTTCTATAGTATTGGTTAGAGGTTCAATGTGGGTGTCTCTGGGCTAAAATCAAAGTGTAAGCAGGACTATATTCCTTTCTGGAGAACATGTACCCTTGACTTCCAGCTGCTAAAGGTCACTTGCACTCCTTGGCTAGTGCCCTCTTCCACTATGTTCAATCTCAACCCAAAAGCATCATTGTGACCCTGGTTTTGTCAGCACATCTCTTTCTGACTGCAGTCAGGAAATTTTTCCAGTTGAAAGGACTCATGTGATCAGACCCACCAGGGTAGTTCTAGATAATCTCCCACCACAGGGTCCTTAACCTTAATTACATCTGCAGAGTCCCTTTTTCCACCTAAGGTAATATACTCACAAGTTCTGGAGATTAGAACATGGGCAGATTTGGAGGGCCGTCATCCTGCTTCCCAGACAAATGGTGTGGAGCACATTTTCATATGCTTATTTTCCATCTGTCTATATTCTCTAATGAGGTGTCTGTTCAGATCTTTTGCTAATTTTTTAATTGGGTTATTTGTTTTCTTACAGTTGAGTTTTAAGAGTTCTTTGTATATTTTAGACATCAGTCCTTTATTACAACTTACATAGGGTTCCTCTCTTCCAAGTCCACTTCTCTTTCTTTTCAACTATTTGCTATTGTTGCTAGTGGGTGACTGTGCTGGTAGACTTCATATCTACCTCATATTTAAGTGTGATCTTATTTGTAAATAGGGACTTTGTGAATATAATCAAGTGAAGATTAGATCAGAATGGATGAGAACAGGCTCTAAGTCAATGACTGGTGTCCTTCTAAGAAGAGGGAGGTTTGCACACAGACACACAAGACAACTCCATGTGATGACAGAAGCTGGGATTGGAGGGATGTGTCTATAAGCCAAGGAAGACCAAAAATTTCTAGAACCCCCAGAAACTAGGTGAGAGGCCATCTTTGCTTGTTCTACCAAAAGCAACTTGGAAAGAAAGTTGGAGAAAGAGGTGCATAGATAGAAGGCCAGTGAAATGTGCTGGACTCCAGCAATTCAAATTGGCATTGGTCTAGTTTGAGCTACTACACAGAACTGGTGCTGAGATGAGATTTTACAACAGAGAAAAGACATTTCCACTGCTCACATCCATGCGAGGTGCAGACATGCCAACCTTCAGCACTTTTCACCTAAGAATTGTCACTTACATTAAATGCCTACTATGTAAACAGTGGGGTAATAATAGACAATAACAAAAATATTGACTAGTGTCAGTCTTCCAGCAACCCTTAAAGGTAGTTTTATTATTTCTATTGTGGAGAGGACCTGATAAACCATCAGAGGGTTGATAATTGACCCAAAAACAGGTTAGCTATCAGCAGAGGCAAACCTCTAACCCAGGTCTAGGTGACTCTACCATATTGGAGGCAAAACTCCCCTTTCCCAGTTCTGCCAGTGGCCAAAGGCCATGAGTGAGCTACAAAAACCAGCAACCACATAGACTGCAAGGAATCTTAAGGAAGCTTTGGGTTGGGCAGGTTCTCTGATGTTTATGCCACCTGTCTTAGTCCATTTCTGCTGCTATAACAAAATACCTGAGACTGGGTAATTTGTAAAGAAGAGAAATTTATTTCTCACAGTTCTGGGGGCTGGGAAGTTCAAGATTAAAGAATCAGTAGGTTAGGTGTCTGGTGAGGGCCCGGTATCTGCTTCCAAGATGGTGTCTTGTTGCTGTGTCCTTCAGAGAGGACAAATGTCCTCAAATGACAGAAGAGCAAAAAGGTCCTAGCTAGTTTCCTCCAGCCCTTCTATAAGGCAATAATCCCATCCATAAAGGCAGAGTAGAAGAGTCCTCATAGCCTAAATCACCTCCTGTATGCCCACCTCTTAACACTGTTACATTAAGGACTAAGTTTGAACATAAATTTCATAGGAAGCACAAACATTCACACCATAGCACCAACATACAGCAAACCAGAGCTATTATTTAATGATCCCTAAAAGAATCTACAGTCTACATCAAGGCTAATTTGAATTCAGGTGTATGAGTGAGGTAACAGACCACAGGGCTGAGAATCTATGTAGAGCTTAAGGAAAAATGTCCTTCTCTTGTGGTTAGAAGGACCTTGGGAAAGGTCTGGGATATCCATTCAGTCCTCCTGATGTGATAAAAAGGCTCACTAGTCAGGCCCTGGGCCCCATACTACAATAACACAATTCTTTGATGTTTCTTCAACAGGCAGAATGTGGTCCTTGTTGTTGGAATATAAGTGCCATGAAGACAAGATTTTTTTTGTTTGCTGCTATTTCTTGAACCTAGAACAGTACCCAGAATATAGTGGGGGTTCATAGCAAGCAATAAATTAATTAACATGAATGCATTTGTTCTGTTTGGAACATTTTTATCCCAGAGAGTCACCTGGCTCAATTCCTAAATAGACCTACTATTTAGGTCTACACTCAAAAGTCACAGAGAGGCTTCCTCTGACCACCCACCTAAAAATAGTTACCCTTTATCACTTTTATCTCATCATTTTCTTTACTTTTCCTCTCTAACTCTTGTATAATCTTGAGTTTTTTATCACGTTCCCCACTGTTGAGTTCCTTGAGGGCAGAGTATCCATCTCTTGGGCACCCAATGCTGTACCTCTGGCACATAGAACAGAGCCTGGCATGAATTGGTGCTCTCTAAATTTTATGTTGAGTAAGTGAGTGAATGAATGAATGAATTCATAATCCAAGGGAAGAGCTTAGCACAGAGCCTGCCTGGCACACAGCAAGTGAAAGATAAATGTTAGTTTTGTTGATGTTGATGATGACATACCCATGTCATTCTGAGGATGTGGCCCTGTGGGTTGGCCTCAGACAACCCTCAGTGTACATCCTGGTAGGTTGGTGAGTACAAAAGTCTATCCTCCCATCCCTCTGCCATGCCTCCCTGCCACTATCAGACATGCTAAAGAACAGAGTTTTTACCAGTTCTACTCCTATTTCCTGTTTGTGGAGTTGTGACAAGGCATTGGGGACACTTCCTCCTCTTTCACCAACATTTGAGCTAAAGCACTTTCAGATCCTTCATACTAATGTGTAAATGACTAACCACAGTCTCATGCCTGCATTCCTTCCCATGCCAGCCACGGACCTCTCCCAGAACCTGGACCTTTCCCATCTCTTTGCCTTAGTCTTTGTTGTCAAATGCCTGAAAAGTGCCTTCACTCTGCCCCATTTTATCCTAAACATGCTCTCACCAAAGTCCAGCTTCAGTGTGAACTCCTCTATGAAACTTAACCCCTGATCTTCCAGCAGTTTCTGTCTCCTCTCTCTGGTTTTCCATGCAGTTCTCCCCACCTTCCATTACACCTTCATCACAGGGCACTGTGCTAACCCGGCCTCTCTCCCTCAACCCAGAAACGGGTTCTGCAAGGGCAGGTCCTGCCTGCGGTGGGTGGGATGGACAGCTCTGCCATTCCCAGCAGAGGGGCCCCCCGACTCTGTGGACTGTGCTGCCAGAACCCCTGGGTTCCAATCCCACCTCCCCCCTCACCATCTGTGAGTCCCTGACAACAGGGATCCTAATTATTATACTTCAATAAGCATCAGACACCACAGATCAATGACACAAAGTATAAAGAAGGATTGTGGGATGGGTGCATTAGAAGATAACCTGGGCTGGGTGGAGAACTAGAAGTTGTTCCTTAGATATTTTATCCACTGATACATGGAGGCCTGTTTATAATGAGCCATGAGTTCATTAGGAACCAAAGGTAGAGAAAGCAAACAACATGCTTTAAAAACACCCAGAGCTTTATTATGTTTGTTAATTTGGCAGAAAGTGCATTGCCCTGGAATCATCACTCTAGTTTGATCAACTCAAGGCACATCTTCACTGCTCATACACACATCTGAGCACATGGCACAGCTGTGTGGGCCGTGGAAACATACGATGAGGTGAACAGCCTCCGAAAATCACATCCAAGGAAGGGAATAAAAAGCAATTTCTGAAACACAAAAACAAAAATTACAAAATCTGTTAAAATATTCCCTTGTACTCTCATAGTATAAAAATTCATATCTTATGGAGAATGTAGAGACTTTTACAGCATACAGAGGGGCTTATGACATGCGCTGCCCTAAGGATCCTGCTCTCTTGACCTGATTACCATTACATGTTCTGTAATACTGTAAGGAAGATATTGCAGAAGGAGCTCCAGGGCTGTCCACATTGCTACTGAAATCTCTGCTGGTACATCTGCTGATCTCTCTGCTCGTCTCTGCTAGGCTCTCTTCAGCCAGGTTTTGATGCTTGGTATATTCACACAATTGGATTTAGTGGTGGTCATCATGGTTTGTATCTGTGCTGAGCTGGTAGGGGGTGGCCTTCGTGTCTTTATTTGGCTTCATGGTCTCTTCCATCTCCATCTGATACTTGGGGATAGTGTCTGAGACCTCCATTAGCTCCACAGGGGCGGTCTCTTTAATTTCCACCTGCTCTGTGGTGGTGGTCTTTTGGTCTTGATTGGCTCAGTGGGAGTAGACTTTTCAATTTGCTCGGTGGGGGGTGGGGTTGTTGGTAGTGATTAGCTCTGTGGGGTTGGTCTCTGTGGTCTTGATTGGCTCTGTGGGGATGGCCTTTTTTATCCTCAATGCCTCTGTGGGGAATAACTGTTGCATCTGGATCTTCTGCTTGGGGAAAAATGGTTTGACCTTGGTTGGCTCTCCCAGGGTGGGCTGTTTGACCTTGTCCCACATCATGGGGGTGAGCTCTGGGTCACAGTGGCTGCGGATCTTATTCTTGATCAAAGTGGAGTTTATCATCTTGAGATTGAATTCCAGATACTTTTGATGACATCCAGAGAATGTCCTTAGAGTTCTCACAGATGTGTTTCTGGCGGTACAGTTTCCAGATAATTTGTCTCCAGAAGACCATAGTATCCAAACCTCATAGGCACAAGGCTCAACTGCTTACAAAGACCAGAAAAGACACACTGTCCATTCAAACACGCTTGACCTTGAAAGTGATGCCCTCCTCCTGCTCAGTCACAGCCATCTACACTTGGCCTGGTCTTTGGTGACAAACTTGCCTTTGGCCATGGGCCTGGATGTCCTGCTTCTCTGCTTATTCTGGGCATTTCCCAGAGTGTCCTTTTGCCCTGAGACCACTTAGCCGCGATGTCCATTCTTTCCTTTTTGTTACCCTCCACCAAGGCCACCTGAGCAGCCAGAAGAAGGAAAGAGAGCAGGTGGGGCTGTGTATCCTCATGGCTGCAGCTGGGCGGGCACCTGTTTGACAAAAGACAGGTGAGTCAGTGACGGGCAGTGGCTCAGCTGTGCAGGACTGCAGGCCCCCCCTCCACCCTGACACACACCTGCTGCTTTATGGGTAGACAAAGAATCCTTCTGGCTCCTGAAATCACTAGACCAGCAGCCCATCTACTCACATTTCCACTTGACCTGGGTCTTGAGTGTCACAAAATTACCACTCTTGATCCTTTCCTTTGCCACTCCCTGAGCTCACAAGTTCATCCTATTGATTTAATGATTTCTTTCAAAAAGCATTGATTAGAGTCTTTCTTTATGCCCTGAGTTCGCTTTGCCCTGTCATATCAGAGGACCTCCCCACCTTCATGCCTTTCCTTAGGCTCTTTCTTCCTCCCCAAATACTCCCCCAACCCTACAACTCCACCCACCTCGTGGGTCAAACCCATGCATGTTCAACCTCTGGGTCAACACCACCTTTCATGACATTTTCATGACACCCACCACATTCTTTCTCGTGTTGAGGTTATCTGTGTCTATGTGGAATTGTGGAGCTTTTTTGAAAGCTCCAAACCACTTAACCTCGCTCATCTTCCATTTATTGTTCATCCTCAGTGCGCTGACAATAACAGCACCTCGTTTATGGCTGCGTACTAAATTTTTTGTGGTGCTGAGTTATTAACATAAAGTGAAGCAGAAGATATTTGGTTCATAATGCAGTCTTAAATTTTGTTCTTTACAAAAAGACATTATTTACATATTCATCCCACAGAAAGAGACTCACTTCCACACAAAAAAAGACGTGGACCTCAGTACATTCTTTCACTCTACTTTTCATGGATATTTGGGTATAAGAGATTGTTCACTTCTTTTTTAACTCAGGTATGAGAAAAACAGTAGTGCAACTTTGATGATAAATGGTAAATGATCTTTGTGGCTTTAGGACAGGCACAATAGGGAGTGGTGGGGACTATGGCAAACTGGAGTTTCTGCCTCTCTAGAGGTCAACACTCAGCTCCAATTGACTGAGAACATGTGGTCATGGGGCTCAGTATTGCCATATTTTCTGATTGTTTTTGAAGAGATCCTTCAAAATCCAGGTGTGTTTAGGTGAAATTGGTTTACACCTAATTCAAATATTCTAAAAACAGTGTCACGATCCAACACTATACAGGCCAAAAATTGCAACTGTGTTTGGATTTCATGCACAATCCACCTGTTTGAGAATTCCGTGGTCACAGCCATGGGTGTTGACTGGTTCACTCGGTGGTTCGAAGAGTCTCTGCATGAATTCCAGGGGAAGTGGCCGTTTCTGAAACTGCCTCGCCTGCAGGCCCATCCTCACTGTCCTTCCAGCCACCCCACCGAAGCCCTGACCGCCACAGACAGGCACTCGGAAGGCGGTGTTTTGGGGGATTGTTTGAACACAGGCGAGATAACGCTACTTTGTTCACCGAGGGAGAAGTCAATGGGGTGTTCTCCCGCATAGTGAGAAACCTGCCTGCTCCTCGGGAGGCAGATTCTTCCCAGTGGAAGAGTGCAGCCAGAACACAGCGTGTGTACAAGGAAGCGCACGGACTGCAGCATCTTTCTGAGAAGTGCTTGGCAGGAACACGACACTCCCCACACCGCTTCCCACGGCCCCTCCCCGCCAGTGACTCCGTCCCAACATCTGCCTTGATCTGTCCCTTCTAGGCAGGGGGACAACATTAGACCAGGCTGTGGGGCAGTTTCCTGCATGGCTCATCCTACCTTTCCACACTCAATTCCAGGTGCACGCACAGGCATGCACACACACAGACACTCACACACACAGACAGGTGTGCACACAGGCACCCACACAGACATGCACACACACAGACACACACACACAGGCACGCGCACACACAGACACGTGCACACACAGACTCGTGCACACACAGACACATACACACACAGACATGCACACACACAGACAGGCACACACACAAGCACACACACAGATACACAGACACGCACACACACAGACACACACACACAGGCACGCACACACAGACACGTGCACACACAGGCACGCGCACACACAGGCACGTCCACACACAGGCACGCGCGCACACACAGACACGCATGCACACACACAGGCACGAACACACACACAGACACGCACACACACAGACACACACAGACATGCACACACACAGACACACACACACAGACACCCACACACAGACACGTGCACACACACAGACACACACAGGCACGCACACAGACACACACACAGACACACACACACACACAGACACCCACACACAGAGACACAGAAACACACACAGACACACAGACACACACAGATACACACACAGACACACACAGAGACACCCGCGTACTGCAGTCTGGCCACACAGAAACTCTCCCCACCTTCCCAAACGCTCTGTGCCTATGCCCACTTCCTGCCTTTGCCTCTGCTGTTCCCTTCCCTTGTTGCCCTTCCAGCCCCTGTGCCTGGCAAACCCCGCCTCGCCCTCAAGACCCAGCTCGAATGCCAGCCCCTCTCCATTGCTGTCATTGGCCCCTGACTCTCCCCAGGCCACCCCACACCTTCACTGGTGTCCGTGGGAGACGCACGGGTGATCCGGTGAGCTTGCCACATGCTGTGCACTGGGCTTGGCTGTTTTTCCTGACACTTTTCCACATCTCGATACGCTTAGAAAGCCACATGCTTTTCCAGTGCCCCGGGGACACTGCAGAGGATGTGGAGCCCCTGCCAAGGCAGTTCGGGGCAGGTTCCAGCAGCCACAGGCCTGACCGCCTCCCTACACTCGCAGGACCAGGGGATCTGTAACTCCTGGAGACCAGACATGCAAAGGCCCACTGGCTTTTATTTCACCAGCGCCCCAGGAGGAAGGGCTGCCCAGACCCTCAAGAGGTGCACGTGAAGCTGAGGCTTACGGGGGCCAAGTCTTCTGGCAAATGCGCCAAAGCTCAGAAAGCAGAGCCTGGACTACGCCCCGGGCCTGTGGGTGACTAACCTCCCAGCAGAGTCTTCTGGGTGTTGTCATATGGTTTTTAGACCAGAGCCTTTCTCCCCTCGAAATTGTGGGGAAAAGAGAGCCCCCATTTTACACGTTCCCACTACCCACAGCAGTCCCTGGCATACTGTGGGAGCTATAGTCAGAATTATTTCAATAATAGGTTGAGAATCTCAACTTTAACTAGCTTAGAGAAAAATATATGCTGGTTCCTATGACTGGAAAGTATAAAGAGGGAGGCTGGTTCAGATACACCTGGTTCCAAAGGTTCAAGCAGTCTCTGTCTTTGTCTCTTTCTGTCCTCCTCCCATCTCTCTCTCTATATCTGTGTGTCTCTCTGTTTCTATTCCTCGGTCTCTCCCTGAATCTCTTTCTGTATCTCTCGGTGTCTCTCTCTGTAGCTCTCTCTGCCTATGTCTATCTGCTGTGCACCTTCTGCTGTCTAGTTTCATTCTCAAACAAGTTCTTTCCATTTATAAAGGAAAAGAACATGACCTTTTATCTCCCCAGCACCCCCATGAACTCTGAAGAGATCCTCTGATTGCCCATCCCTGGTACAATCACTGAGTCCATTGCAGGGAGCAGTGGCCACTACTGGACAAGACACCGGAGACACCCAGAGTGGAGATGGGGCCATTGACACCAGGAAAGGGGACTTCTGCTTTCCACAGAAAGAGAACCCACAGACTGACACTTCAGTAGTTGCCCCTTAGGTAGGCCCTAAGGCAGATAATGAACCACAGGGGGATTTCACAGCCTTAGCTAGCTGTGAGATTATTGAGGCTGGATACCTTAGGGATGGGCACCATTTAGCTAACTAGGGAAGTTGTTTCAAACTCACAGGACAGTCTGTTTGAGGATGAGTAAGTAAACTGGAGGTTTGTGATGGGAGAAGTGGAAGATAAGACTGCAAAGTCAAGGAGAGGTCGTGAATGCAAAGCTGAAAGGTTTGTCCCCCAGGCCAGGGATGATGACTTTGTAACCCAGCTGCGGTCAACTTTCTCTCCATGGCAGGCATTGCTGATGGGATGTGCTGAGGGCTCCCATGAGCCTGGATACAGCCTTGGAAGTCATTTCAACCCAGGCCTCTGGAATGCCAGCAGCAATCTGTCAGGGTTGGCATAAAGGACAAACCCCTCTGCCATTTATTCTGGGAATGGAGAAAGAGCTTTCGGACGTTCTTAAACAGAAGAATGAGCAAACTCACCCCTCACTGCATCCACAAGCTTTAAGAGAGAAATTGCACATGCATCAGGAGTGATAGTTACTTGGAGGGCTTTCCTGTCCTTCACATTTGGTTCAGGCTTAATAACCCTGGAGAGAAAGAGCAAGCATCATTGAAAGCCAGGGCAGTGTGTCTTCCCTTGGTCTGAGAAGGGATTTGTCTCTGGCCAACCAACTCCACGGGGGAGATGGAAAGAGAGGCAGTGGTGTAGAGACACAACCAGGCAACCCGAGCAGAAGGAGGCAGAAATCTTCATGCTGTGTGACAACTTCAGGACTCTTTTTGGGGACGTTGAAGCGGAGAAAAATAGTCACCGAACAGAACTCATTTTATCCTTCCAGCAACCCAGCGAGACAGTTATCCCTATTTTACATTGAGGAAACTGAGATTTCAGATATTAAGCATTTTCCCCCAAGATACCCAGATAATGATGATGACAATGACAGTTCTGAGAATTGCTGTCAGCAATATGGTGCTTCTAAATTCCAAGCCTTATTCTAAAGCTTATCATATTTTATTTTACAATATCCCTATTATGATCTCATTCTATAAATATTGAAACAAAAGCACAGAGAGAATAAAATATTTGCTAGGCAAATTACTTAAATCTGGAAATCAAATTCCTCACCTGTAAATGGGGGAGAATTGTATCTACCATGCAGGGTAGCGCTATGCTTAAATGAGATCTGCACAGAAAGCACTTAGCACATGTGCCTAACACACAGCTAAGGAAGAATAAATGAAGGCCACTCTAATCATTTTTATTAAAATTGAAGTAATATGCCCATACATTGAAAAATTACTTTCTCTATCTTTCTCTCCCCCTTGTTCTCTAAAATAAAAAAAAAATAATGATAATTAAAAAAACTTTAGAACAGTTTTGTCTTTTCAGAACAATTGCAAAGATAGTTCCCTGCCCCACGTCATCCAGAGTCCCCTGTGCTAACCTCTTACATTATCATGGTGTGTTTATAACAGCTAATGAGCCAATATTGACACACTATTATTAAAATCTTTAGACCTTATTAGTTTATACTTTATGTTCATTTTTATATTGCCTTTAAAATTCTTTCTTTGTCTTCAACTTTTGACAATTTGGCAATAACGTGCTTCTGAGAGGACCTGTTTGGGTTGAATCTATTTAGGGCTCTTTGAGCTTCCTGGACCTGGATGTCTATCTCTCTCCCAAGACTTGAAAAGTTTTTTGCTTTTATTTCATTAAATATGTTTTCATCATATTTCCCCCTCTATTCTCTTTTGGGAACACCTATAATGCAAATATCTATTCTCTTAATGGTGTTCCACAAATCATGTAGGCTTTCTTCATTCTTTTTTATTCTTTTTTTTTTTTTTTTGTCTGCCTATGTTATTTCAAAAGACCTGTTTTTTTTTTTTTTTTTTTTTTCTTTTTTATTGGGGGAAAACTACAAAGCATTTACAGTATAATGTTTACAGTCACAATTTATAGTGAGCTGATTTCCCAAAATATATTACCACTCAAGTTGACTTATTTTGTTACATTTAA